>WYDF02268335.1:0-18363 GCA_009867245.2 Adranes taylori
CTATATGAACACTGCTCTGCTGAGCCTATCACAGATCGTCTAAAATCCCTACAGTCTAAATATCCGACTCGACGTAATACAGAAAACAACCCAATAGCATACCAAAATCTTCGTTCTGAATGGAAAGTCAGTCACCACCGTAGCAAACTGCCTCGTAGACCCATCCCACATCCGCCAGCCCGAATAATCCAAACCATGCAGGAACCTCCTGAGGATCTTCAAGACATTCTTGAATTAATCGCACTGTCCCTAAGATGATCTCTACGCCTATATTATAGAAAAAAGAACAAAAAGCCAAAAAAAATTATAAAATAATAAAATAAAATATAAAAAAAAAAGAAAAACAAACAAAAAAAAGGCAAAAAATAATCACTCTCTTCCACAACAACCTTAATTTTTATTTCAGGTCAACTAACACCGACTTGCGCACCCAATGAACTCAGAACTTAGACACGACCACCGATCTACTTGCTTACTTGTTATGGGCTTATTAGTTTATACTGCCATTTTCATTTTAAAAAACGAAACAATCTTAGCCACCGATGCAAGTGGGCGCAAAATTTATAATTGATGTGTGCACAAAAAGATTTTCGACGTTGCTTACTGCTTTGCGCGTTGATAATGCCGAGGATAGCGCTGTTAGATATCGGAGAAATAATTTAGCATCGATTTCTGAAATTTTTAACAAATTTGTTACTAATTCTGGAAATGTATATTTCCCTGCCGCATGTCGTCAATGTGTATTGACGATATGCTTGTTTGTTTCAAAGGAAAATGCAACTACAAAATGTATATGCCGAATAAGGCGTGCAAATATCGCTTGAAGATAATGTGCTAAGCTGATTCACGAAATCATTATTTTTAGAATGGTTACGTGTACTGTGGGAAATATTGTGATGCAATTTGGAAAAGAATAAATACTCAAAACTTAAGCAGTCTGTTAGGAGTTTAACTATACCTATTCAAAAAACAAATTGCTATGTAACTGCTGACAACTGGTTTACGACAAAGGAATTAATGGAGAACAAAGAAAAATAATCGAGCTGTTGAATCAGCTTTATATGATTTCACCGAAAATATGACGCTAATTTCTAATGTACAAAAAAAAAGGACTCTTTGTGTATATCGGCAATGCATCATTCAAAAGCCGCTGGCGAGAAAGCTGCCAAACCAGAAATAATATCTTGATACAATCTAACCAACGGAAGTATCGACCCAGTTGATGAAAACTGTGCCAATCATATGGGTTTCTTCGTCTGATTGATAATGTGGTATTAAAACTCACGTTCTGCATCAATCATGTTCTAAACTAGATAAAACAGATTTTTTGAAGCAACTTTCGGATTATTCAGATTTTCTAGAACTACTTTCGGGAGCAATTGAAGCGGAAAAATTAAAAAAGAGTAAGACATGATGCTATTCCTATCTCTTGAAAATTAAATGAAAAACGTTTAACTTGTGTATATTATGTCACAAACCGACTAGCCTGGAATTGAAATTCTAAAAATAATCTGCAAAATGTTTACTTTTTGCAATTTTTTGCTCCATCAAATATATTTTCCCAATCTTTTCTTTTTTATTAAATAAATATAGTATTATCCTTTAAGGATTTAGCCAAGTCCTTTCATGAGGTTTGTACAAAAGAGTGGCTAATAATAATAACTTATTCTTTTGCGGCTCGTAATTAGAGGGTAGCCTAATTACTATGAAGCTATCACTAGACGTGGTTCGAGTGAAACGCACAGTTTAGTGCTAACTAGATAAATCTCACTTTATTGAAACAAATCATCAGTCTTTTTAGTAAACTTAACAATAACAAAATATACGTGATATTTAAATTAATAAATGAAAAGTGTATAGTGTACCTTTTGGTATAGTACACCTATGCGTTTTGCTTTATCTCATTAGAACAATTAATATACTAGATATTTAAATGTCATCGTACTTGACCTCGACGAATATGCATCAGCGTTCGCTTTCTATTAAGATGTGTCACATTATTAATCGTACCAACCATAAACATGAATTAATTGTTGCTGAGGACTCTTTATTATAATACGAATTGACATTGAGTATGATGATATGAACGTACTATGTGTTTTGAGTACAATATCTACGTACTAACGTGTGGTTAAGTTGGTTGTCTAAATACTTTTTAAGATGAAATCTTGAAGTATAGAAAATAATCGATGTCTTCTGACACCCTCGTACTTGACGATGTTCGGGCACGACTAGTTTTCTTTATTAAATGGGATACAGTATTAAGTACATAGAATTGTGTTTCCTTTTCTTTATGATCTTTACAATTCTGATTCTTTGCTTGGTACATATTTGTTGCATGTACCTGTTCATGGTTGAACCGTGCAAAATGTATGTAGATATTTTAGAAAGATTTGCAGAAAGATTTTAAGGGTTTAGTTAAATTTTGTTGTCAAGTAATAAGTATAAAAATGTATGTTTTGCTGATTAATAAAATGAGAATAATTTTTAATGAGTAGTATTTTTAATAGTAAGTAGTATTTTATCAATTAAAATTAAAAAAAAGATAAAAATATAAAATATAAAATTTTGTGGTCACCATGTCCGCTTTATAGAGAGTGTGCGACAATAATTGTATGGTGGTGATTAAGGGTTAATATATTTGTGCTGACCTGATTTGATATTGGTATGATTATTGTAAAATGTATTTAAAAGTCATTTAAAAATTATGCTTTTAATAAGACTGCTTTTCACATATTTGAAAACATTTATAAAGGCAATAAAAGAGACACAGTCTAACAAGATTTCTTCCTAATCATGCATCTTAAAAAAGTTTTAAAACTAGAACAGCTAGTCAAATATTCCTCTTCCGTTTAATGTATAGTGCCTTTCGAATCAAGGAAAGTCAAAGTAGTTAGAGAATCAACGAACTTTTGATGAGATATATATATTAACCTTACACACGATGATAGAGTCTCATAAGACGCCGAACGGTCGTTTAATTTGAATTTCTGATAAAGCAGTGCTACCAACTTCTACAGAATTGTGAAAGTGACTCTAGAGAATCCTCGTTGTCAAACATTCTATTCCTCGTGATCTAATTATTAATCAGTTTACCGTTGGCGTATATGTCAGGAACATTAAATAATAATACCTGGAAATTATAGCTGACTCTGTATGTGTATTACGAGTAGGTACAATGCAGGCATTACGAAATAGGGTAACTTTTTATTTATTAACTAATATACATAATAAAAAAATATTAATTATAACTTTAAATTTTTTAGATGAAATAATAATAGCGGGAAACTTTATTTGTTATAAGTTTAGTTGTTACATTTTATTTAATTTACTTTATTTGTTACGTATCCATATTATGACATAGTTTACAAAATACAGTAGTTGAAGTATTTCGAATTCAAGCTTGTCACTACCAATTGCGTTGTAATGAAAATGTTAAACTTGAAACATTCGAATTAATTTTTAGTAAAAAAATTGTCTTAATTAACTATTTGCGTTACGTTTCTTGTTTTTATGTTCTTAGTTGTAAAATCGTACACCAAAATCGAAAATTCATGTTCAAGTCATGAACAATCATGACTTCAGGCCAATTAGGAAAAAATATCATATATTTTTCAAATTATGAAAATAATATTATGTTACTTGGCTTTAGTGAAATACTACGTTAAGCTACAAAACAAGGAGGTACCGTGAGGATGATACCATCATACTTCATGGTTCATTCACTTAATGTTTTATTAAACATTTTGATATTGTAGATATGAAAAAATTATTCAACGATATATCGCGTACTGGATACTCCCTGGTATCTCTCAAATAAAGAATCCGCAACTTTCCAGGCACAAAAGAAAGTCTGTAGGATTTACAAGTTAGAGTTATTTATATGAATGTGTTCATATATAGTTAAAGTTATTTATATGTATGTGTTCAATTCTGTAAACCATAATAATTAAGTAGACTTCTAATTTATAAAACAGAATTGAGCACTGATTAGCAAAAAGAAATCGAAGTTTATTTGATATTTTAAAATTTCATCTCAATTAAATATTCATCAAATTCTAATAGATTAAATATATTTAATAGTAGTTGAGCAAAACTGTAAAACTAAACAAATTAATAAACATGCATTTTCGTTTAGTATCAAAAAACATAATATGCGTAAACATATTATGTGTATACGACAAAAGTTATAAGGTCAAGTTGATACATATTTTGCATGTATACTAAATATTCCTACACATTATAACGTGCCATTAGAAATAGCATCTATAGTGTAACCAATTTATTGTGACATTAAATCACGTTCACATTGTTTTATATTTGTAATGATATATTCTGATGGTTAATACCAGAAATTGAGTTTATCAGATTGAACGTCTGGCCGGTCATCTTCACTTAGGGTTTAGGTATAGGATCTAAATTTGGTTACTCTTACTCCCTGTAATAAGTTGCCTAAGTATCAAATGGTACGGTAACGCAAGTTGTTCAAGCTTAAATTACTTGTTCAACAAGAAAGGTTTTTACAAATAAATCTTAAATGATAGTAAAAATCTATACGAAATAAATATATTATAAATTAATTAATTTAAAAAATTAATTTAAATAAATAATAAGATCTTTCATAGTGCTAATATGATACGAAAGCTTCCGAATAAATAAATTATTCTAAAAAATTTATATACATAAATAAAAGTATCTTTTCAATGTGTGAATGCGGTAGGAAAAGCATCAAAATAAAATAAATTAACATAAAAAATTATTATAACAAAGTTGCGTAAGATTTACAACCTTTCATAACAGAAATAAATAAATTAACTTAAAAGTAATCCGTCCAGAAGCATTGCGGACGTATTTAAATCAAATAACATCTGATACTTCATGGACCAAAAGTACGAAGACTTCTAAAATAAATAAATTTAACTAAATAATTAATTTAAAACAAATAAATGTTCTTTCAAAGTGTCAATCGAAACGATAGCTACTATAATTAAATTAACTTACAAATTGGTAATTAAAATTGATTAAAAGGCAACAAAATAATTAATTTTAACAGACGGCTTCCAAGAAAAACGGAAGTGATTAACATAACTTAAATGTATTTCGTCTAAAACTATAACGGACATATTTTATACAAATAACATCAGCTCCTTCATGTATCAAAAGTACGAAGATTTCTAAAATAAATAAATTTACAAAAAAAAAAAATTATTTTAATAAAACATTGTTACGGAGATTTACGACCTACGAAATACAAATAATAGTTCTTCAGGTGCCAGAAAACGGTAGGAGAAGCTAATTCAAATTAAATATAGAGCTGTAAGACCAAGTAAATTAAATTAAAAACACAAGTAAAGAGCTTTAAGAACAAATTGTCCAACAAATAGGCATTTTATCAAATAATAATAATAAAGAAACCGTCAACAATATCTTCCACTCGTGTACCTAAAAGATCTTAGTAATTCACAAAAAAATTATTAATATCGAAAGTGAAAACTTCAGTGCCATAATACAAGAATCTGAAAACAGAATGAGAATTGAGATAAGAGAAGCGACAACTGAGGGAATGTTACTAGAGGCTAAAAAATCACTGGAAGAATTTAAGAAGTTAGCATGCGATTTAGCAAAAGAAATTGCAGCTAACAAAACAATGAAAAAATGGGACACGGAAATATGGGAGATGAAATGCACAATTGCCAGAGTTAAAGCAGCCACAGACGGAGAGCTACGTATAGCATCAAGTTTGTACGAAATAGCAATGTTTAAAGAAATAATCAACCAAATATAAAAGTAGCAGATAAAAAAGAAAAAGAAGTAATGTAATATGTGCGAGAGCTTACAAAGTCGATATGAGAGAGGTGTGTTGGCGACATGTAGATGAATAGAAATAGGGTTCAGGTGGTTATTCTGGATAGCAACTGAATGGCAGGAGCAAAAGAGCCGTGGAGTCTCATCTGCATCTCGACAGCCGGACAGTTCCACACCAGCGTGTTACCACCTAAAACCATGCAACAATGGAAGGTATGACAGTCTGCATAAAAGACCGCATTACGGGAGAGAATTCACCAATAGGCAACATATCCAGGCAACATATTTCATCTCAATTAAATATTCATTAAATTCTAATGGATTAAAGATATTTTACATTAGTTGAGCAAAATTGCAAAACTAACAAATTCATAAACATGCATTTTCGATTAATATCAAAAACATAATATGTGTAAATGTACTATTTAGGTATAACGAAACTTATAAGGTCAAGTTGATACATATTTTGCATGTATAGTAAATTTACCTACACATTATAACGTTCGAATAGAAATAGCATCTATTGTGTGATCAATTTATTGTCACATTATATCACATTCATATTGATTCATATTTGTAACTATATATTCTGATTATTAGTACCAGAAATCTAGTTTATGTCAGTTAATTGATATTTCTTATTAAATTATTGTTGATTATTTAATAAAGAGATTTACTAGTTAGTTTTCGACAGATGTGTTTCACTCAACTCACGTTAATCTGACGGTAGATTCCACAGTTACTTGACTACCATCTTGGTACGAGCCAAATGTGTAATTTACGACTACCCTTTTGTACAATCGAAGTGTCAACGTGGTACCAGAACGTTAATAGGTCACGAAATGTAGAAGAATTATTTCCTTTAAAATATCCAGGCCCCAACATTTCTTGTATTAAAACTATACATTATTGTTTGTTTCAGATTTGTTTCATATTTGTTTCAGAAGGCTGCGTAATAGATTATTATAAAAAGAGCGCCAAACGCAGTCATGTACTGACCTTAGATTCAGACTCTAGTAAAATAAATGTACCGATGCGCTTGATGTGCTTTTCGGCAAAATATATAGGCTAAAACGAAGTGTTCCCTATTTACAATAATTATATTGCATTATACTATAGTTTATAGTACCTTATTATATAATATATATAAACAAATTTAAAGAGTAAGTTATAAGAAACAAAATACATATAAAACACCATCGCTAATGTGTATATTATTTATTGATTAATCAACTTGACATAAAACTTAATTACTTGTCATAACGGTCGAGTATTTATTGTCAAATATATTTTCTAATTCCATATTGATACTGCTTTTAATACGTCTGAATGTTATATTGTTGGCACTTACGAATATAAATGGGAGATGTGGAATCATTGATGGTCACATCGTAAAAGAAAATCCGAAATTAGAATCAAGAATTACGTATATTGCGAGGATCGCAATGCAGTCGAACACTTATCCAAAATAATCCATATTTTTACATTCCCATGATTATCCAGATTTATTTATACAGTCATCAGTATATTATGTTTATGTAGAACAGTTGTAAATATTTTGTAAATTTTATTTGACTGATACGTATTTTTTTTGCTTTATCAAAACTTCATAGGTATGCAAAGCCTTCTTGGAAAATTTTCACAATAAAACCGCTAACTTGATTTTAGAAAGCGACTTGTAGAACGCGTTTTGATTGGGTGTGAATGGAAGGTTGTGTAGAATATGTTATCGAATTCTGGGAGCAATAGGCGAAAGGATGCGTAGAAATCGTATGGATGGGGAAGAGATAGGCGCAGAATTGGGAAAGGTGCATGGGAGAAGATGATAGGTGATAGGAATAATGAGAAAATAGCAAAAGAGATGAAAGGATGTTTATGAAAGAAATTGATGACTCTAGTTTACTTCTCTCTTCGAGGAAGCCATTAGGAATTTATGTTTTGATTTATTACTTTTAATTACAAACTTATATTTTGGGAAGTTTTTTATTTAGTTAAGTGAACAATGTAAATGTTTGTCCAGTTGTTTTATGCCAATAAAGGTTAAATTATTATTAATTATTAAAATTATTAATAGAAAAATTGGTTTAGGCAAAGGTAATGCCTTCAAATTTCATTAAAAGTCATTTGCTAAAAATACGCTAGCATCAAAATTGCGACTTGACGAGCATCCTCAAATGTGTAGTAAAAAATAAGCTCGCGAAAACTAAGGCGCCTTTATAGAGAATCTTTCCTCTCTCTATATATCCGTTTCTTATAATATCCATCTTATAATCTGCCCGAAGCAAAAACAGCAGCTGATGAAAAGTCGAAAAGGACGGTCGTCAACATGCGATCTCTAACTCACGAGAATACAGGCGTTGTATAGTTTGCGGCATGGCTGTATTTCTATCACCTCCCTCTGTGTGGAATGTGCTGCGAACGTTGCTGGCTTCCTGTATCGGTTGTAGCTCTCTTCCTCTGTTCAATGATGCCTTGCGAAATGGTATGGATATAAAGCATTGCAAATCTTGTCATCGTTTACATTATTTTATTAGAATATTCGATAGTTTAACAATTTGTTCGATGGATTAACAAAGAATAGGCTGATAAATGTTTATTAATTGCTTGTTTTATAGCATTTGTCGATTATGTGAGGCTATGTACAAAGCGCTGGTAACAAGTCAATAGTTGACTTTCTTGTTCGAAAAATAAACTCCAAGATGTATATAGTGTATATAATGTCTGCAACTCAAATGTAAGTTTAAATTATATTAATATGTATTGACTAGTTTGAAAATCTCAAACTAAATTTTGAATTTAAATTTAAAGCTTATAAACCAATGAACTGCCAAAATCTTTCTTGGCAACTGTTTTATTTGCTTGAGAACTGGCGTTAAAATTTAGCGCATACTAATTAGTCTATTGATGAATACATTCAATAAAAGAAATATTGAATTTTATGTCTTATGCTGAGGTAATTCAGAAATATAAATCAATTTAGCTTAAAGAAATAAATAATTAAATTACATTTTCGATTCCTTTTTGATAGTTTAGTGGGTTTGAGTAGTAAGTGGAATTTTTTATCACCCTGCTAAATTGTCATGGAGAAACAGAAATAGAAATTTTTATTAACCGAGCAGAACAATGCCAATAATAGGGTTAAAAAATAAAAACGTACGTGCACAAGTTAAAAAATATATAAGTACAATATAAGAGAAAGTCATAAAACATACATAAGCAATAGATAAATAAGCATTACATAAACATTATTTTGAAAATAGAAAACTATAATTTTAAGATAAGACTCACAATTACATATGATTCATACACCTAAGGTTCATAATGACGTCTAATCAGATAAGAACTTTAGGCTAATATCGGCAATATAGACTATAATAATTTAGGCCATCTGTAAAATGAAATAAATTAAAATATGTATATAGTTGAACAGTATAATGAAACACAAAAATAAAAATAATCTAATTTCACATTCACTACAGTTAATTGACGTATATGCTGCACAAACATACCTCTAACAATATCATAGAGAAATAATATTTGATATTATAAACTGCTATTAAATACAAAATGATGTTTTTCAATTTTATATAGATTACCAATAATGAATAGTATTTCTCTCAACATATTTGTTTCATATTGTTATTAATAATTTTTTATTTTGATGAGTTTTGTACAATTTGTAAGCTAATCTCACTGTATGTGTATCACCGTATATTTGAACTAATCAATTTGACATAAAAATAATATAAAGTTTGACAATAAGTTGTCAGGATAAGTAAGCATTTATGTCATGTTCTAATTTTAATTTATAATGCTCTTAATACATCTAAAATTTATGTTGTTTGTATTTACAAATATTGAAATAGGATATGGAATTATTGATGGTTTTATCTTGAATGAGAATCCGGCACTTGAATCAAAAATGAGTTTTATTGTTAGGATTGCAAGACAACAAGATCTTGGTTCCATGTTTTCCGAATCGCGAAATTATATCTCCACAGGTATACCTTTTTTTATAGAAGTAGTGATGGTATCTATATGCCCTATCTATGGTCTATGGTCATCTGTGTTCTTATCTATATCCTTTCATCTATATTGACAAGACATGTTGGCTCTTATAATTGATTTATATTCCACATCAAATGTAAGGCTCATATAAAGATCCTGTAGCCTACATATTTATAATTTGTTTCAGGTATTTGTGTTGATGAATGGTGGGTTTTATCAAGTTTCTATGTAATTTATCTAGCTTTAGTGGATAAAAAACTCTATGAGGTTGAAATATGTTTGGATCATATGATAACCAACAGCTATGGCTGTGCAACGCCTTCTTTAATACGATCTATTGAAACTGCTGTTCGTAATCCGGAAATGGCTAAGGAACATTCTAGAGAACTTCAGCAAGAGTTCTTCATGTTGAGACTTAACCAAAAATACGACAGACAAGTTATGACCCCAGCTCGCTTATTCAAAGCGCATATAACCGATTACATCGTCGACCGTAAGCTCTTTAAAAACTGTGTCTACCTTGGATGGGGTGCTGAGAATTATTCAAATTTTCATGGTATAGAATACTTTCAATACGCGACCGCTTTAAAATATGGAACTATTGATAAGCTTAAACGATGTAAGCATGCAGATGAACAGAATTCTTTTTGCCTTCAGCACATGGATACGGCTCTTTGTAGTGGAGATTATGGTGCACCAATTGTGTGTGATGACTATGTAATTGCAGTTTGTAATGGACTGAATTTTCAAAAATATTGTGATAAACATCGTCAATATGCTACATTTGAAGAAATATTTTTATATATTGAATGGATACAACAAACAATACTAGAAGCTAGTCATGAAAATAAAAAACCAGTTACTGTTGGTCGATCAACACGTGTTACAAATAACATGGCTTATATTAACACGTTTTTTGTTATTTTAGTTTTATTTAATATAAGTATCACCTAAGCGTTTTATTATTATTTATATAGAAGCAGTAAGTTGTAAGCTGAGAATAAGTTATGTCATTGTCGATGTATTTTACCAGAATATTTGAGGCCGGGAAAAAGAATGAGACAAAAGAGGATGATAGCAAGCTTCAGGCGTGGTAACAAGGAATGGGGAAATAATTATTGGATGACTGATAGGGAAAGAAGTTCTAGACAGAAGGAAGGAAGAAGAAACGTAGGAACAGTGAAATGCTTTGCATGTCATGAAATGTTGTAGACTGATGAATGTTTGAGATTAATAAGAGAAAGATGTAACTATAATGAATACTGTTGGGAAGTTTGTGTACTATAAATGGTCCTGGGCTGCAATGTAGGAATGTTCAGTCAAACTGAACAGTGAAAATATATCAAATACTTTTCATGCAGTCCTCGTATCATTAAGATTTTAATTTGTTTTATTTAGTGAAAATTATGCATAGACAAATGTTTGAATAGGTTAATTATATTGTATGAAATAGGATCGCGTACGCGATGTCATAATCTTATTGAAAAAAATATATATTAAGTCTAGGTCATCATCAGATTACAAAATAGATTTTTTTATATACTTAATCAGCTACGTAAAAACGCACTGAACTTTGTGATGAATTGTTTTTGTTCTACAAACGTTTAGTTATGGCTATTTTAATTAATATCAAACGGTAATTGCGACATGTTTAAATTTCAGATGTTTATCCTTTAAATATTTAAAATTTTATTCTTATATTATAATGCACAACAAACAAGACACCCTGCTTGTTTATTGCTTAATTACTCACATTTTTCTAGTTTTAATTAGTATATAATTGTTAAATTTTTTTTAATATTAATAAAGACAAAATAGTATTTCTGATTTACATTTAGTCACTACAGTGCTTTGTTTATCTCATAATTTTCCCTTAAGTTTGACTTAAGCATATGTGGTGTCATTCTTTTGTTTCCTTTCAGTATTTATTTAAATTAAATTAATAATTATTTTTTCTTAATATTATTTTATTATAATAATATATTTTTTAACGTATTGAGTATATTAAGCTTGCCTTACGTATTAAATTGGAAGCAGTCAATTCAACGGTTCAGAAAGTTAAAGCTAAGTCAAACTAAATAATTTGTTTTAACAATTTGTGTAACTACGGTTATCAAACAAAAACATTCTCTCACAGCGGTCACAGCTAAAGTAAACACAAAGTTTTACGACAGCTGTTCAGGGAATGAATGAGAATGGAATCATGAGAGGAAATCATTCTGGTTATTTCTATAGTGATATTACTATCGGCATATTGTATATAGCATCGAACAGAGTCGATAAATGGTATAAAACAATCAATAAAATTTCATTATCTAATTAACACACTAGAAAACCATTATACGAGTAGATCAATAATTGATAATTAATAAATATAATTTAAGCGAAGAAAAGATATGCGAGGTATAACCCCACAAGATTCAACGAGCGGTTGCACATAGAGAACTCTGCACATAGAGAAATAGAAGAGAGGGATGGAATCAATTGACGCCAGCCACGCAACGCTGCACTTCGGTGCACATAGAGAGAGATGCAGGGATAACTGCAGTAGAACATATAGCGCCTGCACTTCTATGGACTGCTCCTTTTTGCTGTTTCCTTAGACATTTGTGCATTTCGGCAATCGGTTCTTTAAGATTTTGCTTATTCGAACGCTGAATGTGAAACAAAAATTGCATGTATGGAGAGAGAAATCCTTTTTTGTTTGCATAGTATTTTCTTTTATGGGTTCTTATCTTTCGCGGGCATTTTTTTCTATGGGTTCAATAAACCTCTGTGCTCGATGTTTTCGCCCGATCGCAGATTTTATGATATCCAACTAACAACACTTAATGGATCTGACAAGAGATATGATGCTATCTTGTTTCCAACGAAAGTTCTTAATGAGTTCAATGATCTTTGAGGGCGTACTGGAACGGAGTGTACAATGTTTGGACGCTTATGTCAAAACGACCGCTGCGATCTTTCAATTGGCTGGTCTCTGCATTGGCGAGAGGGGGGGGGGGGGGGGGGGTTGTACGTCGCGAGTTCGTACACTTGTTAAATTTGATTTGAGAACATCCTATCATAGAGTGGAACACCCTATCATATCAACAACCTGCAACGTCAAGAACTGCCGCCGTCGAGGTGGACACCGAAAGATGCTAATTGAAAATAAATGTCACACCCTTCAGTCATACGCATTGTGGGTCTTATTCTGATGAATGAGTATTTCGCACATTGTTATAAGCAGTAATTCTACATTATGTGGTAATTCTACATTTTTATGTTTATCTCTCATATTTTTTATGTCAATCTGCATAGTTTTTAACGTAATCAAAATTATTTTTAAGAACACTGTATATTTGCTAAAATTATTGTTATTGAAAAATGTTTTTACATCGCTACAAGAATATTTTCATAAAATATTCTGTACATTTCTGGAACGTACTTCCGATATCAGCTTTTCTGTTTTCATTCAATGCAACTTTCCCTGTAGGATAAGCAGCTGGCGATGCCAGTTGGAGTACTGCCCTTTTTTGAAGTAGAAAAGTGTTGTAACTATCGACCATCTACAAATTGATCTGGTTTGAGATTCGATGCCAGTTTTTATAGTGAGATATTCATGAATCGTATGGAATTTAAAAATCGTAATGTGAATAATTCCTAATGTGTAACAAGTGTCAGTGGCATCAAGTCCAGGACATACTGGGAGCTGCTTATTGTTTCTTTATCATATGAGTGATACAGAAATTAGTGATATTTTGATACTTTAAAAGACTATTTTTCTTTGTACCTCCTGTTAATTGTGACTAATGAAATTACTGACGTTTTGTAATATGAAGCCCACCAGTTTTCATAATCGCGAACCGTCTCACCGTTAAGTAGCCTCATACGAAGTTTAAAATCGCTAAACTTCTTATCGCAAGGAATGTACTTTTAAAGGAAAAAGTTGTTTTATCATCATAAAACTTCCTAAGACTGTTAGTGCTATGAGGGTCATGGCCATGGTATGGTTTTTATATTGGCCAGGGCAATTATCGGAGAATAGGTGAAGTCCTATCATCGATATAGGGATACTTCCGTTTATGTAATTAATTAAAAATGAAACAACATCATTCGCTCATTCGCTGCTTGGCCTTCGTGGTATAAAACATATTGACCATAATCCTGTCTTCAAATTGTTAATATAGAATTTGTTCACCGTTAATTGTCTTAAATAGTACATCGCCTGAACAGAATTTTTTTTAAATATCAATGTTCTGTATAAAATCGAATACCAGGTATATAACATCAGTTTTTGTTCTTGAAAGCTCCGTAAAACTGTTTAAAATTTATTAGCCTTTTTGCATGAAACATAAGCTCAGCATGAGCCACATTCTTTACTGTTTGATATAGACTTAATTCTGTTGTATTTTTCTGCACAATTAGGATATTGACAAGATAAACTTGATTGCCACTGATAAAGTTTCATTCACATATTTTTCTTCTTGGTAGTGACCATCTTTCGTGGGAAACGAAGAGATGTGATCATGCATTCTTTTTAATCTTCTCTTGAAGTTATATTCCCACAAAGATTTCCCCGCCCCCTATGTTATGAGACGATTCTCTCAATAAGAGTAGCTTCTGTAAACGTATAACTTTCTTGTCACCGATATCGTAGAGCCTGAAAAAACTTCCTTACCAACTTCAACTTTTCCGTTTTCTAGTAAACTATGATATTTGAAACTTTTATCTCTCAATTTTAATTCATTACTACATGGCCTGTGTTTGTCTATATCAACACATACTATCATTCTCAGCAAATGCAGATGCTGTTCGTCTTTACTATTTAACTTATATAGTAGATTAAAAATCCTAGATTGTTCTTCAACATCAAACTGTTCAAACCATTTTCTGGTACAGCTGCAAGAGTACAAAACTCAATAAATATCTGGATATTATGAAGGCGCTTTATAAGTACTACAGTGATTATGAAAAGTAAAATTTATATACCTGGTACAGAATTGTTCTAATAAAAGCAGGATCGTAATTTGTTTTCTTTATAACTACTTTCTTATAACTACTATACTGCTTTTTATATTTTATTCTGTTTATTTTGCAACAGAAATAATGCTCGTGCATGAGATTATACAGGGCTGGATTAGAATTTGCTTATATTAATTGTTGTAATAAAGTACTTAATTTTTTTTTATATTATAAACACAGAACGGCAATAACAAGATTTAATTGTTTGGTTTATTGTTTTCTAATATTTATAACAAACGTATGCATCTTCTCGCTGTTTTAATTGACTGACAATATGTAGCTTCTATATACAATGCAAAAATTGTTATGATGATTCCATTCCATTATTAAATGACCAAATAAATATATCGAACTAAATATAATAATTTATATCTTAATCAGGGTTTGCCAACCATTTTCTCTCATAGACCACTTTTAGAGGAATTGCTTTCTTCATAGATCCCCATACATTTTTTCCTATAATATGTAACCCTATATTTCCTACAGCATAATCATAACACTAGTAATAACACACACGAAACAATTTGACTAAGAATGTAAACCAAAAATTGGAAAAATGTTTATTAAATTATACTTACAAATTTCATGTCTTAATGATTTTTTTTTAAATGTCATAGACCCCCAATATCATTAACCCCTTCCATAGACCTCCAGGGGACCACGTTGGGAATGTCTGTGTTAAATAATTGATTGATGCAGATACTGTATATTGATCCGGCCCATTAATATCTCGAAGATACCTAAATAGATTGTTGAATGGCATTGTATGGCATAAAGATTAATGTATTGGTTTATGGCGATGTTGGGCATGTATTTACTCGCTGTCGCCGAAGTAGTACCGGAATAGGCGTCCATGATGCTTTTCTCGTTTTACTCTGGTGTTAGATCTCTGTCTTCCCGTTGTGTGGATGGTTGTTTGGCCTCTTCATCTGACGTTGACCTTCTTTCTTTCATTTTGACTGTAGAATTTCTGCAACTTACTGTAGTCAAATTTAATTTAAATTTAAATGAAATAATACAAGCTTTTGGTTGGTCGCGCTTACTGTAGATGTCAATTAGATTCAAAAGGGCAATTTCCCACTCTAAAAGAATAAGTTGATATCTAATGGAGAATTCAGCTGATTAAGGTGTGCGATTTCTCACTTAGCAGCAAGTAGCTTTAGACTCAAAATGCGTCCGAGGAAAACCAGCTTGAGTGGCTCCTTTTATGCAAATTTTTTGGGAAGGAAGCTGCTTCCGACGGGTTGGCTGGCCATGTTTTGGCGGCGTCTGCTTCAAAAAAGTAGGAGTCTAAAGAAACTTCTGCTACAAAATTTCTAGGAAAGCTGTTGTATTTCCGACTAATCAAAAATTTCTTCCTGATACGTTAAAATTCCTAAGGATCAAAGTTGTATTGCCTTTGTGACGGTTATCTAAAAAAATGTAAGTAATGGTATGTATATGCGGTGGTAGTATCAATCCAACTCCACCAAAATCTTAGAAGTATGATATTGAAATGCCTTCTGCAAAAAATACGTTAAACTAATATCCAATCGGAGATCAGCCGGAGGCACAAAGGGTTATTTAGTTTAAACATTAAACTTTTTCCAGGAAAACTTTTTCGACTAAAAGAAAAATAAACGTTAATAATCAGTTCTGTACAAATGTTCTGTACATATATATGTACACTTGAAAGCAATTAGTTACCAGAGTTGACCATCGACGTAGCAGGAAGAGGGTGAAACTATGAAAAGAAATTTTGAAAGATTTATTTCAACTCAGTGGCGGTTGGTTATCAATATATATTAATAACATAAGATATTTAAGTCAACCGGTTCAAACTTATTTGTTCTCATCAGTTCGGGATATTCTACAATATTTATGTTTATCTATATGTAAGCAAATAATTTTTGATATTCATTCGTTTACTTCAATATATTATAAAACCCGAATACGGCCGATTTAAAACTTCAAATTGACCTCAAAGAAATCAATAGTACAATAGCTTTAACAAAAATTAATAGTTTAAATTTCAGTACTTTATTGTTTTTCAAAGTACTTGCCACCATTCTCGATGCACGTTTGTATTCGCTCCAACCAATTCTTAAAGCATTTATTCCACTCTTCAATGGGTATGTTCCAAATGGTCATTGGGAAAGCTTGGACTGCATCTTCAGGTGATTGAAATCGTTGACAACGGGGTGCATTCTTGATGGCGGAAATTGTAAAAAGATCGTTGGGACCTAAGTCGGAGGATGACTAAACAATTCCGTGTTTTGTTGCTCCAGAAGCACAAATGTCAGTTACTCAATCAGCAGTTGTCACACTGCATGAACGGATGATTTTGTTTGGGTTCTCCTCATCTTGAAACACCCAAACAGTAGACTGACTTTTATTCTCGGGTTCATATGAATAAATCCAAGACTCGTCATCTGATGAAACTTGATGAATACTGATGATACTTTACACATTTTTTGAGAGGTCTCTGTTAAAAAGGTACAGAGTTCTTCGGCACCAACTGACACAAGCCGCCATTTGTTCCTCAACGGGATGCTTCATTACCAAGAATAGCAAAAAACTCGACAAGACTTTGTTGTTGCGATAAACTTCTTCGAAGTTGTAAAAAATTACCGCTCGGAATTGCTCTCTATTCAATTACATGTTTCTCAGCGCCTTACTAACTTTTAAAATTCGCACTGACTAAACCACTTGTTGTATTTTGACGAAATTTTCAACACGCACCAATATGATGTTGAGGTTAATTTCGGAATGATACGTTTTATTACTTGAACCCTCTATGTGGTTATATGCAAAATAAAATGACATCCCTCGTATGAAAATACATAAATTTAAATACTCATTTTCTGACGATGATGAGTCGCTTTCACTTACGCTTGAGCTATCGCTGTCTAATGGATTTATTATAATATCATCCATTGCAACTTCTACTTTACCATCTACTTCCCAATATTCGTTTTCTGATCAAATTGTGAGTTCCACATATTTATTGCAGTCAGTGGCACTAACGGAATCTAAAGCTTATTTGGAGAAGATCTTGGATACCAAACTGACCACTAATAATTTTTTCTTTCACGTATCTTTTTTACTTGAGCCCATAACATTTCGTTAGGATTTAGCTCGCACATATATGGCAGTAATCTTAAAATCATATGACCGTATGCCTTTAAAACTGGATCAATTCTGTAAGATTTACCTTTAGGCTTATTACGTTTTATAATCTCATAAAGATCAAACTTTCTGTCATTGAGATTAAATGACAATTGAATTCTTAGTTAGCACTTTATTTTCAACAACAGAGTGGTACGATGCATCATCCATAACTACAATTGAGTTAGGTGGCAGATTTGGAATAACTTGTTGTATTATCCACTTGTCGAAGTCAGCTTTAAATACCAACCTGCAGTTTGGTAAAAATCTTCTGTGGACCCAATATATACTACAATTAAGCCGATACGTACTAGAATTTAGCGCTGAGACGAGCTTACACCTGTGACAATACCTGTTACGTCAGGACCTTGCCAACATTTACTCCAGGAAACATCA
>WYDF02268346.1:0-46665 GCA_009867245.2 Adranes taylori
TTATATATTGTATGTATTATCTTTGTTACGTGTTCTATTATAAATATTTTATATATGTACAAGATGTCGTAAGCACTGTTTGCCCATAAATAGACCCATGTCCGAGACTCGAGTCACAAAGTAAGTGATATATAATAGTGCTTACGACTTTTTTCACATATATAAAAATATAGACATATATAAATGAATGTATATTGCTAGTTAATAGACTTTGACATGGTTTGACCGTAATGTGGTACACATATGTATTATTTCAGGGAGAATGTTCTTATGCTATACACATTATTGTAACTAGCCACTAGATAGTGCTGCAGTACATTAACTTCTACACCGTTCAACCGATCGGCATGGAAATTGAAATACATAGGTATTTGTGTATGAAAAAAAATTTTATGCTATCCACTTTGTTGTAACTCGCCACTAGATGACGCTTCAGCACCTCAATTATCCATTTGTTGTAACTCGCAAAGTCGCGGCAATTAGACCAAGCCGCGGTAAAGCCGTGGCAATTAGAACATGTTGCTGCCCGCGGCAATTAATTCATGTCACTGACCGCGGCAATTATCTGATGTAGCTGGCCGCGGCAAAACCGCGGCTATTAGGCCATGTCATTAGTCGCGGCAAAGCCGCGGCAATTTGGCCATGTCGCTGTCCGCTAGTAAGATGTATAATTAATTGTAGTTAAATATTATGTTAAATTTTTTTAACATTATATTTAAATATTATGTTAAACTTGTATTTAATAGCAAACTCTAATCAAATAAATAAAAATCTAAATAAAATGAAATCACTGATAACTCGATAGGAAAAAATTAGATTACGTTTATTTACGTAAAGAATCTTTTACCTATTACAGGCGATATGTAGGAGACCGTAGGAACTTGTTGTCTGTACTTAACTAGCATATGATTTTAAGAAACGGTTTAATTTTCGAATTAGTTTATACTTACTGGTGGAAATATTATTGCAATACTAATGTAATGCGAATTTAGGGGGCGATTAAAGCCGATAGCCACCTCATAAATGGTTTATGAAAATAATAAATCTTCTCTATTGGTAGTTTTTACAATCAATATATGTGACCTGAATATGTGTGGCGTATTTAAAAAATGCTTAAAGAAGAAATATACTCAACAAAACTCTAACACTCTTATAGCAGACTTAATTTAAAATAATGCTGATAAATGAATGCTCTTTTATCATTAATAATGAAACCATGTTCTATTTTTCTTATAAAAGACAGAACAAATCATATCCATAGAGTTGTTTTCCTTTCTGAATAATTTGTTTCATTAAATCGTTAGACGCTTCAAATTAATTCTATTTTCACGATCAATTCAATAGATTACTGAAGCAGGCTGATGACAAACACATCCTGACGCCGAGATATTTAGCAAAAGGATGTTACGTTCCAAGTGAATATGAAAGCAAAATGTAAATTAAAAAAAAATAATTTTTGCGCATTCATTTAAATATTACTTATTGTGTTTGGTTTGCATACGTGTTTGCAGCTGTTAGCCATACAAAAAATATAGAGTGATACGTTATTTAATATTTTGAGTATAAGGCTTAGTTTAATTTAACAAATAAAATTATGTCGGGAAAATATATTACCTTTCAAAGTTATATTTGCTACTGCAAATTTAAACAGGTAATTTAATTACAAAAAAATAAAATCTTTTCTTTATACAAATTTATTTTAAACTATACGCATATCTGTAGTACTCTACTCTCCTATAATATACCGTCTTGTGTATGTGTCTATAGTGTTCTATAGCGTATTCAGCATGTAAAATATTTTTTTTATGGTATACTGAAATTGCAATAGCTTGATATCATGGAGCTTGTTACAAGAAACAAGGCAAACGAATATAGACTGTGTCAATGTTTCGTAAGCGTATATTTTAAGCCTTAACAAAAATCAAGGTCCAGAACGAGCCAAATATAATTCAAATATACCATTTTTAATATACAGTTATAAAGTTTAGAAGTTTAATGGAATATAACAAATAGACCAAATTATGCTATTCAATTAAAGTCAAGATACTAATTCAAAATTGACATTTTATTAACTAATCAATAGAAACAAACCTTAAGTATTGATTTGGATTATCAGTTTTTTCAGGTCGAAAGTCTTCGAGATGGGGGCGAGTGTAACACTGAAAAAGGTAATCAATTTATGTCAGTTCTACTGCATGCAGTTCTATAGTTGAAAGGAGAAAATTACTATTTCATTATCTTAATTCTACTGTATCTATGAACAACTGCGTGTACTAACTCCCAACGCCTGCATTCCAAAATGACGTCGGAGCACTTCATTGGGCCTTATCTTGGCAACCTGTTCAAAGGTAAAACAGATGTTCATAGTGACACTCAGTCGTAAAAATGATTATAGGGCGGTAATAGGTAATGTTTCGGATAATGGCGCGAACAGGTTGGCTCGGTGAATAACGAAGTAAAATTAATTAGTCGAGTATATTGCTAACGTTTTCTTACAAGTAATGAATTATATTGTAATTAATTCTAGAAAAAATCACTTTAGTAAAAAAGTGGGATAAATTGTATAATAAAATAACATTCAGCTTTTTATGGTGAAATGAATTTATGACCACAAGTAATTAATATCTCTGCGTTAAATTCCTAGAACAAATTGTTTATGGAACAAGTAAATTTAGCCAAAATAATTAAATCATTTCGTAATGCAACGGTGTAATATTTATATAATACTTTTTTAGGATGTATTAACAAAACATTGTAATTACGTAGGATAATTTTATAAATACTTGTAAGAGTAACTCAATAAGTGATAGGCGCTATTTATAAAGTTGTTTGACTTCAAGTATTTTTTTAAATTTATTATTTATAACTAATTTTAAATCATTATTAATAAATCATTTTAAATTAGTTTCTTTCATTTAATCAGCTTTAACTTAATGGAGAAAATATGTGGTTGTTGAGGGTTGGGCATTATCTCTAAAACATGATCACAATTGAATTACAACTACTTCGACAATGTTTCCCTATAGGATTTTTCTTATTTGCTGGTTACGAAAGGCAACCAAACTATAGCCAAAATTACCCGTGACAATATATGGAGCGCCCGCTCTAGGGACGCCCACTCGGACATTTTTCCCAAATTTGCCAAAATTTAGGGGCGGCACTTTGGCTATAAGTGTGAGAATAAAATTGGTGTATTAAATACCCGATTAATAGAATTTTTCGTTTGCTAAAAATTTACAGTGCGCAGCGTATTTATATTGTTTATGTCTAAAAACTAAAAATATTTACCCAATTTGAGATTATTAAATTGTATTTGTTAACAACTTTGTTTTCGATAAATGGACTCTAGTTTGATACGATAAACGATATTTGTTTAGATGCGAAAATAATGCGAAAATTTTTCTACTAACGTTCTGTGTGAATGATGCGAGGTGTTGCGAATTCCAAAGACGACTATATACTGTTCAAAAACTTGCGAAACGACTTCTACTACTTGGGGTAAAAATAGCGCATTATGCAAAACGATGATAGCCTTGAAGGAGCCAATCACAATGCAATATTTAATCAACCGAAATTTGTACCTTGATAACCCGCTTGTTAAAGGGCGCAAAATATATAAATATTTGAATATTTAATAACGACATCTAACATACAGTATTAACGAGAAATGAACGCAGGGTGTGTAAAGGACGCTGCTTGAACTTGATTGAACATGCATATACTTCTTCTGAACAGAATATCATTAGCACGCGAGAAGAGCGCTGCTTCAACTTGCGTTTGAACAGAATTGATAACAAGTGGAAATTCATAAAAAGTTTTAAGAAACTGGCTAGTGCACTCTCATTCATAAAACTGCTTTTACGGCTTCTGTTCCTACATTATAAGTTACAAGTTCATTTTTAAAGAAACGTTTTAGAAGTTGGAGACACCTCGGAAAAATTTTAAAAGCATGAAATTTCCGAAAATTATATTCAGACCCAAAAATTATGGTTATAAATTAATGAAAAATTAGCGTGTTGAAAACTATAGACGCGCCCGCTCAAGAAATTTTTAATGCCAGAAAAAACCATTGGAACAAGCTACTTCTAAGAATCGTAGCAATGAATGAAAAGCTTGGTAAAATTGGTTTGGCTTTTCAAGGTACAAGCGACAAGTTGTTTGAGTATAATAACGGTAATTTCTTAAAAATTGAGTTGCTATATGAATTTGATTCCATTATGAAAGAGCATATTTAGAGTGCTCAAAATAGAAGGGATAATAGAAGGGAGCCTTCACAATAGAATTGAAGGCTCACTTTATCGGGAACAATATACGAAACGAGATAATAGATCTGCTGCATCTAAATCTAAAGACCATAATTTATCCATAACATTTTTCCATAATTTTGGACTACGATGAAGACAGAGCAAATGACTCTTGTAATCAGATATGTTTCAATCAATAAATGTGACGCTAATGACGCAATAAATGTGACTAAATTAAAATTAATTAAACCGTTCTAGCCTTCTTACCAGGCGCAAGATCTACAAGAAAACAAATATATGATAGATATTAATTGAAAGTGTATTTTACTACGTTACCACGTATAGTTTCAATGGTTAAATTGTTACTATAGTTTCAACCTTTTCGGACCATTTTCAGACATACAGATTTTATTAGGCGACCATGTTATTAGGGGTGTGTTAGGTGACCGAATTGGGGCTACCTGGGCATGGATTTAGTGGTTAACTACTAAAAGAGAAAGAGAGTCAATGACCAGGTAGAAGGGGAGCAACAACATACGAATGATCAAGACAACTATGACAAGGCCACATGAACAACAGCGATAAGACAACAGCAAGGACAAGATAACTACGAAGGATTAGGGTCACGGGGGATTGGACTTGGTGTTGCCAACGGCTAAGCGGAAGAGATTAAACAACAAGAAAGACGGGACCAACAACGCCACAATGATAACAACGAGACAACAATAACGAGATATTGGGGCCACTAGGGTTTGGCAACTATAATCCGAGAGAGTGTCAATGACTAGACATACGGGAGCAACTACACCATAACAATGATGACTGGGCAACGACAACTATAACTACAACTATAACAACTATTGTAACGGCGATAATATCAACGACACCGACTACTAGATAACGATAACCAGAAACAACCAGACTAACTTTTTTTTTGGAGTGATTGCAGATATTTTTATATATAAAATATAAATATTTTCCTGAGATAGTTAAAACGACGCTTTCTTTTCTCTATCTGAAAACGAAATGAAATGCAACATAATTTTATCTATATGATAGTTTGTGCTCTGGAGGGGTATGCAGGTATGTTTATTTGCAGAATGCATGTGTTTGTGGCTTTTGTGAGTAAGTAGATTATTTATGTGAATGTAATGAATAAGTTGGTGGACTTTATGAAGTCTAACTGGGTTTTTAGTAGGTTTGCGCGTCTATCTTTTCTATGTATAGATATTTCTAATTGTTCAAAAAAGCTTAATTTCTTGTAGGCTTCGACCATAAAGAGTGATTCTAATTTATTTATATCTTAAAATTTATGGTTCTATATGATCTTAGATGTTCATTATATCTTGTTTCCAGTTTCCTTGATGTTTAATAGCGTAGTAAAAGACACTTTCAATTGATATCTGATGATGGATTACCACACTGTAACACTTGACTCATTAAAATATCTGATATAACTGGAAAACTTTGATTAAAATTTGCAGGATATCAATAAGCATTCTATAGTCCGTGTAGTAGCTATTCTCTCAATTTTATTGTTAATGATGTGGCAATAGCATCCTTGGAAGCTACTAATTTCCTCGATATGGTTCAAAAAATATATTTATTTTTTATTCTTTTATGCATCTACCTTTCGATAGACAATACTTTTGAAATATGTTAAAGGTTTAACTTTGAAACCATTGTGCCGCACTAGATGGGAGACTCCTTAAAGCCTTTGAGATTTAATTTGCGAGTTGAATACAACGCCTTGCGAAGCAAATATGAAAACCAAGAAATTAAAAGTTTAATAAGAGACGAGGCCTCAGGTTTATTAAATTAACAATTTAAATTTTTGTCTTCGTTAGTTATATGACATAAAACACTGTTTTAATCCAATAAGCAAGTTGATGCAAACAAAAATTTTGATCAAGCCTCTGCATTTGATCTTTTACAAAACTGCAAAATATTTTTCAAGACTCTTTCATCCGATTCGTCCTTCGATGAAATTAATAATTGAGCAAAAGAAGTTGCTACCGAAATTGACATGAAGGCTAATTTTGGATCACCAATAACACGACACTAGAAAAGAAGGAGAAAAAGATACTTCTCATACGAAGCGCGAAATCAAGCCAGGATTAGAACTAAGAACTTACAAAATCAAGAATATGATATTCAGAAAATTACTGAATAACTATTTGCCAACAATTTACTATTATAATTAAGTTTGCAAAGCAATTTTAATCAAAATACAGGACATGAGACATTTGACAGGCAAAACGTACATCGCAGAACACCGCTGAGCAAACGATTGAGCTAAGGCCTAGGACACATTTGCAATTTCCAATTGTGCAACTTTGGCTTACTTGTTTGTGTACTCTATGGATTATTATTTTTGTGTGCCCACATGTAATTGCCCGGTTAGCAAGTAAACGATTTGGGTTTATGTGGTAACATTTGCTTTTAGTTTAGGTTACACACAATTGGGGGATTTTGTGCATAAATGTGCAACGAAACAGTAGAGTTGCTACGTTTACGATCATACAGGAATGCAATTACAAGCAGTTGAGAGATGGGCGCTAAAAGAGGTTGCTGTTTTGTGTGCTGTAAAATTGAGAAGAAGAAAAAAGCCAAGAAGGTGTTTTTGGCTTTAGGATGGCAGAACAAAGGCAGAAGGAACAGTTCCTGAAATTGTATGCATATTTCAGGTGTCGACCTATAGTATTTTTCATATATTATCGAATGAGCTTAAAAACTTTCACTAAACGTCTTGAATACATTAGCCCTAGCCATGTAAATTAAAAGGCGCACGTTCGGCAAAACCCTGGAGACAAAATAAAATTACAGAATGAGTTGAGATCGCCCGAGGAAGGTATGTTCCAAAACTGTTACAAGATAGTATTCTGTAAAAACTACTTGGAAGAACGTAGTATTTATTTTCTATAATAATAGAAATTTCTGTTACCACTTGAACATTACTCGTACATATAACACAAAATAAATTGAACTTTTCAGTTTGGTTTCCATCTGGACCAGGACTTAAAATGATTGTACGGCAAAAATGCAAATACGGAAAAAGTTGCTAGCTTGGTTGCAGTGCCATGTGTGCATTAGTGAGTAAAACCGATTCTGCACACTCACGTTGAGAACAATATGTGGAAAGCCCATCGGACCAGATGTGACGCAAACGTTGAAAACGGTCCCATTGGAAAGATTAAGGTATAGCTTAAAGCAAGAAAATGTAGAACAACATTTTTAATAGTGGAAGTAAAAGTCAAATGACGTATAGAAATATTCCTATCAGAAAAGGGAAATTCATGGACATGTCTACCATCTAATATTTGATATACTAGAAATCAAAAGTTTTACAATAATACACTACTTGAAGTAAACCTTTGCATTAAATATGAATGCAATTCTTAAGAAGCTTATAATTTGACAATATTTATTTTAGAAACACTAAATTTATTTAGATGTCATTTGTATTATTCAGTGTCGGACGTAAGGGGAGGGGAGTGTTGTTAAATCCTCATTCCTCTCAAAATTGATATTATAGTTAAAGATGAAATAAACATTATGCTGTTGTCTGTGTAATTAATTTCCAGTTCCTCCTACAGTTCCTCCTAAAATTACAATACATAGATGAGCTATTAATACTAGCATTAATTAAGCTGCAACACATATGATCATATTATAGATGCCATTAACTGTAAAATAGTTACTCTTATAAACTGTACAGTATTGGTACTAAATACAGGTGTATAGTACTATATAATTCTAAGATAATAATAAAGAGGACAATTTCACGCCAAAAATATAATAATGTAAGGGTCTTCTCTCTGTACCGTATCGAATATTGGTCGTAAATACAGGTGCATAGTAATAATTAATTCAAACAGGATACTATTCCCCGCAAGGACAATCTCACGTCAACAAGATAATAATCTAAGTATCTGGTCATAAGTCAAGACGACTATTCAAAAGCCATCACTATCACATAAATAAGCAATGGTTAACAAGCCACTAGCTTTATTACAGAATCTACCTCGACAAAGCAGGATCGAAGTTATGTTTAGTACCACTATACAGTTTTAATTTTTTATTTTGTTTATTTGTAACATAAAATGCTCGTGCATGAGATAATATAGGGTAGTGTTAAAGGTTCGCTGTTCTTATTATTATAATAAAGTATTTAAACACATGAATAGATATACGCAATAACGAAGAAAAATAATTTAGTTTATTGTTCTATAATATTCATAACTCTATTCGTTATTTTTATTCACTGATGATATATAGCTTCCATTTATAATGCAAAAAATTGTTAGCCGCCATATTCGCTACCATATTCCATTAGCAAAATATGAAGTGAAGTAGCCAACTAATATTTTGATTTATGATTTTAATTTATTCTTTTAATTAGATTTCGGTTCTTGTTCTGCTTCTCGAGGAATTTGGTAAAATTAAATGATTAAATGATGAATGCTGAAGATGTTGTAGGTAGATCTATCCAGTTAACATGACGAAGATATACAACTCCTGTGAGATAAATTGTTAATGATACAAGGTAATTTGTGACGAAGAAAATTAGTTTGTAGGATCATTTACTGTGCCGAAATAATAGCGGAACAAGCGTTGGTAATGCTCTTCGCGCACAACTTTGTAGAGCCAGTCCTTGTCGGGTGTGGGAGGGAGGAAAATGACATATTACCTGGATCTGTAGGTGGTAGCGGTGAACCGGGGGTGTTATAGGCTCTTCTTGACGGTTCGATGGATGGAACTGGTACGCGTATCAACATCCATACGCAGCGCTGCTTGATAAGCCTTTTGGGTGTCCGATCTCGGTCATCTCTGTTGATCTGACGAGCGAGGCGTTTGGCATCCATCTTCTTCTGCTGTCGACCTACCCGTTTTCTCATCGAGAACGTAGATACAAGGAAGGGTTATGAAATATGAATATGAGTAAGAGAGAAGAATAAGGATTAGATGATGGTGTGATGGAAAGATTCAGCCCAAATTTAAAATAACGTAATTTACCTGATTTTATGCTATGAAATTTGGCTATTGACCGTAGTTGGATTAAATTTAAATTTAAATAAAATTAGCGATTTCTTACTAGGGCTTACTTTGATGCAAATCAGATTCAAGAGTGCGACTCAGCTCGCCTTTCTAGAAAATATGTTTCAGCATTTAATGGTGAATTATTGCTGATCGAGTCGGAGGGGCGTGGGGTCACACACCCACACTTCAATTGTGCATGCGCAAAATCCAAGATGGCAACCACTGGAAATTTGAATATTGGCGGGAAATTTGAATTTTAACAGTTGGAATCGCGGAAAATTTCAATTTAGTTGCAAAAAATAACGCTATTAAAAAAGTTACTAGATTTGTCACCGGATTCAAAATATAAGAAGAAGGCTGCACGCGCTCAAGGATGACGTGTGGTGTATAATGTGTAACTAGTTTTAAACTAACACTGAAAAGTGGCAGGCAGATTATATTTGAGGTTATGTTTTTATTATTTTCGTCGTCGTGATTAGCATATCATTGTAGTCGTTTTGTCTTCGTGTTGATAAAACTGTACATCATCGTTCGGACTATGTAATCATCGTTCGCTTTGATTCGTTAGCAATTTTCGTGTTGATATGACTAATCTTCGCTCAGGATATAATGCCTGAACCCAAAATGTATCTTATTAAAGCTGACTTTGGTGGTTCCTTTAACATGGAATTAGATGAGAAGAAGCAACTTCTGGTGGTCTACTAAATCGAGGCACCGTTCAAAGTTAAACGCCTCAAGAAAATTTATGCTACAATCTTTATGAAGTGTAAAGTTAGTACCGATGGAAAACATTTTTTTGTCAGTTGGAAATTTAAAAAACAATGTTGCATTGTATTGCAGTCAACATTATATAAGAACAGATGTTGTTCCGGCAATTAGAATAAAGCTCAGCGAAGAATTGATAAATAGTTACCCTCAGTATTATAAAGCAACCTATAGCAAAAAGATAGATTCCATAAGCGGGAGCATCTCTACTCTCCCTTAATAAATGCATTTGTATTTGAAATCAACGATATCGGTGTAAGACCGTGCCACTTACATAATAATGCTTCTTCGTATAATTGTAAGTGAGCATGTTTTTCTATGCCACTTCTCGTTGTTGGTATGTATGTATGCTTGCTATCTGATTCGCGACCCGCGTACAAAGCCGTGTTATGCATATACTTGCTGAAAACATTCAATACTTGCTGTCATACATTTTAGTCCTTTCCATGGCATCGATGTCAAACCTCGCAGTTTTCATTTCGTATATTAAATTATATTGAATTAATTTATGTGCTCATTTGTCACTTCAGGTGCCAATTTATCACAATAAAATAGTTCACTTGTATTATATGTGAGTCAGACGACTAGTTTCAGTCTAGCACCAAATAAATAGTAACTACTTCAAAAGCATTTACAAAAGATAACTCATAAATGGAAAAACCCGAAGTGTAATTACTAACAGAAATACTTTTAAATAATAACCGCGATAACTTTTCGTTGCATTCTAATTAGTCCAAATAATGTAATTAATACATCACAAGTTAAGATACATCACCTAATGGCACTTCCGATCGGAGCTTTCACTCTTCCTCAGTTAGTTTTTTTGTTACTAAAAACAATGGATCTTTATGGAACCGTTACACTATTATATTCTGAATAACAGATAATTTGAAACTATTATCTTCGAAATGAAATATTTGAAAACCCAATTTAATATTTACTGAAATTTATTAACTGAAATTTTTTACTCCATTTAAATTTCCTACAGTTCTGACTTTGACTGCAAAATTATTAAATTCGTCTACATTTAACACGTAACTAAGTGCATTCTACTTTTTATTACATACACTATGAACAAAATGCGCAAAAAATATGTTATGTAAAAAGCATGACATACACACTAACATAATATATAAACGTAAACAGGTTTTGCTTATTATTTTCTGCCATTGCTCATATTCGTCTCGTCACTATGCAACAAGATAAAATAAAATCCTTTCTTGTGATGGTTTAGGTTTCTCCTTCGACGTTTTATTTTATTACATAAACATTTTTGCAATCTGAAATTTCTAATACTACAGATGACATACAGGAAGAATTCGATTAGTACTTGAATTTTATAAATAGCTTTATCTCCTTTCAGTTCTGAAGAAAATTTGTATTCTATAGCTAAACTTTAAACAACACCACCTACAAATGAATAAATATAGAACATAAGTAAAAGCAGAAGGACATTCGAGTATTAACTTATGCACATTAGTTAGTATTCTTCATTGTGAGTGAGAGTGAGAGACCACCCACCAAGCATATACTAGAAATTAGAAACTTTACTTAGACTGCATCAAGCAAGCATTAAAAATAGTAATTTGCATCACACATTTTGATCAAAAACACATTTATATGCACAAAAACATGTGATCAATTTATAGCACCACATCCAATCTGGAGCTGCTACTAATAATAGCATGTATAAAGCTGGAACCCTTTCAATCCTCATCTAATAGATTTAGGAAAGGTGCAATATTTGCTCCTTTTCTAAATATAACTTGTAAAATTTGCTTTTCCTGTTGCATCACAAGGTCTATTCGAGTCCATCTTTTCTCATTTCAAGCAAACTTTCTTTTACGTCGATTCTTATGCGATGAATCTTGTGTTAAGTAGAAAGTATAGCTGAAGCTTTTTGCCATTTGCAATTACACATAACATCACTATATAAATATGTTTTATCATTTCGGAATATTCTATTTACCAACTACAGTGTAGTTGGTAAATTACAACTAATACAACAAATAGTTAATAAATTGGATTAAAAGTCATGGCTTATAATTTTTAATATCCTTGTGTTCTAAATCTTGTTTCACACAATTAGAATTTAGAAATTTATAATTTCTGGTAACATATACTACTAACTTACATGTATATATGATGACGATGCTTGGGACCAATTTCTCCGTTCATCACTGGAAATAGCACCCAAAGATGGCACTGGTGACGTCGGATAAAAAAGGACATGTTTTTCTCCGGTTGTAGCTTGCTGATATATTGTTTGTGTGCGACCAATGCCATTTAAATATAATTCTTCATCATCGGTCATTTTAAATTAACATTAACTAAGCGCTGTGGTGTGAAAGAGTTAACTTATTAATCAAACTGAAACAATAGGAAAAATTAAATCATTGACGGAATATATTTAATTTAAATATAGTTTGATTTGCTACGTTTTTATTAACTATTTAATAATTAGTGTCCAAAAAAAAAGCTAAATAGGTACAGTCAAACGAGAATCTAATCAGTTGTCCGAAAACAAATGTAACAAAGTAATGTTACTATAAATATAATACTGCCTATATTCCGTGATAAAATAAAAAGAAGAATAGATCAGTGTATTTCAAGTTGGCAACCTTGTAGTAAAAAGAAGTCTCCATAAAATAATATCTGTCTAACTGAAAAGCGGATCTTGCAAAGTTAAATAAACAAACAATATTCAAATGTTGTTCCATACAATATTTAAAATGAAAGATTATTTCTTAAACACAGTTAGGAAATAATGTATAGGAATTTCATACTTAGAATAGGTCCAAATATAATTAGCAGGTGTAGCTTGAATAAATTTGGAGTAATTAAATAAATATTTCTTCCGAATTAAGAACATAAACATTAGGTAAATATTATTGTATGCTAGACAAATGCGTAGCGCGTATAAGAGAAAGGAATATAGGGCCAATTAAATAAGACAGACAGAAGTATACGCTCTCTGTATCGACTGTCTATATTAATATATAGCGTAGTTCCGTATGTTTGAGCGAGCATGATAATAGTATATAGGACCGTATGGTTTTGAAAAAGATAGATAATATTCCCACATAATCATATGTAAATCTGATTGTTTAAGGGTAGGATATGTTAATACGTAGATTTCGGTAGGGTCTACTGTTCCAGACATTTCTGTGTGCAAGCTCTTCTATACAGAGCGAAATTACAAGACTTCAAGTACAGTTTTCGAACAGTCCAGTCCGAGAAGTCACAGCCAACAGCCGAACCAGTGGACACCGTTTTATATATTTCTTAAGAACAATTTTGAAAATTATTTTTAAAAATAATTCCGGCACCGCTTATTGCTATATCATATACCGTTCACTATTATTAATTGTATGCATTTTGAATGATTTGTATTTCCTTTTAATATTCCTTTAACCTAACTCCTATTTACTAAGCGCACGTATTATCGACTTATGTAAACATGAGTCGGTATTAGGTGCTCAGGTGTCAGTGGTGTCTATGTGAACAAGGACTTTATTGAGACTAAAAGTATTTCCGTCGTTGTGAATAAACCCCCTAAAGTGTTTACACCCCCTAAAGTGTCCTTGTTTACATAGCTTTTAACAGTATATAAATAAACAAGAATATTATTGTAACTAATAGTATTCCCTTGTCCGTCACATTCAATGCTATGCATCCAAATGCTTGCCTATATAAACAAAGGCTGGTTTTAAGTGTTGGGGTACTGATGGTGTCTATATAAACAAGGTTGCTATTACAACCTATAGTGAGTACCTTTTTCCGTTACTTGCACGAAGGCGTCAAACGCTGACCAATGTGAACAAGGGTTAGTTGTTGATGCTCTCATAAGAGTAACACTTATGTAAACAAGGGTGATACTGTGAGTAATCGTTTTACCTTTTCCAGTACCTGCACGAAGGCGCCAAACGCTAATCTATGTACACAAGCATTAGTTGTTCATGCTTTGACGACAGTAACACCTATGTGTGCAAGGGTAATGCTGTAGGTGATGGTAACTTTCCTTTCCGCTACCTAAACTAACGTGTGTCAAAGGCTAATCTATGTAAACAAGAACTAGTTGTTGATACTCTGGTAACAGCGGTGCTACTGTGGCTAGTAGAGATTCATTCGCTAGAGTATAGTCAACGCTGGCTTCTATACGAGGTTAGTTTTGGTAACTCCTGGAACATTAATATCGATGTAAATAATGATGTTTTTGTGAGTAGTAGCAACTTACCTGTCCGATGACCTGATGACTTTGATATAAACAAGCGCAAGACTAAATATGACAAAATATGCCCGGGCAGAGACAGAATGGATGATTCTGAGGTTGTTTGTACTTTGAAATATGTTTAACGAATATTTCTGATTAGTACTGCGGATATTGCAAACTCACTTCACACCGAACAAATCACTATTCCAAGATTGACAAACGAGACATTTCTTCTGTGCCGAGTTGTAGAGGAAAAATATATAAGTAAAAATTAAATGCTGTTCGTTGGTAAGCGCATCTCTTGAGAACTGCTAGATTGATTTGGATAATTTCTTTTTAAAAATATTCTTAACAATCCAAGTAAGGTCTTTATGGAAAGAAAAATTAGAATTTCTGTAAGTGCTTTTTTATGGGATTTTTGTATGAACCTAAGACCCTAACTCACGATTCGAACAATGGATATGCGCAGTTCTTTCTTTGTTTTGTTTGTTATGGTTCTGGAGAAGTTTTCTGGAAAAGAATGGGACAATTACAAAGAGGAAGATGGGAAATTTCGGACAAAGTGCAAAAATTATAATTTTCATATGCACTCTAAACCATAACTAACAACGATAATTCTATCGGCATTGGTTGATTCGGTTGATTCTCAAATATCTCAATTGAATTTGATAGAAAAATGTGGAAGATCTGGAGAAAAACCTGGAAAACGCATTTCAGCCCAAATTTAAATTAAATCATATATATATATATATATATATATATATATATATATAAATTCTGCCGACGTCTGTTTTGTGCTCGCAAAACTCGAAAAGTAGTCGATCGATTGACTTGAAAGTTGACAGATATATGTATTTTTTCAGGCACAGTGTTTCTGTTCTATCCACTTTAAGTCCCCACCAGATGGCGATGCTCATCAACTTCTACCCTGTTCAACCATACGCCTTGAAAATTGATATACATAGGTATTTGAGTACGAAAAATATTTTCAGGAGACACCGTGACACCGGAATGCCGAGGACAAAGGGATACCAGGATATCGGAACATCGGGATAACGGGACCCGGCAAACAACGACCAAGTAAACAACGTTTTCCAGGTCCAGTATGAAGTGAATGTGTTCTCATTCATTTCGTATCAGACTCAACCACAGCAAAGCGTGGCTGGGTTTAGCTAGTATTAAATATTATTGACAAAATCTCAAACAAAAACACTGCAGGCTTTTAAAAATAGTTAAAATTATTATAACAAAACTTATAACAAACATCAAAAATGACCGGATTACTAGCAGTGTATCTTAAAATCAAACGGGTAAAAGAAAGCCACCAGATTCGAAAACAGGCATCTTAATTCTATCGGCGTTTTCTGAGATTATTGTAACTTCTACCTATAATAGAATCTTTAAATATTGCACTGGTTTCAGCTTGTTTTCGCCATGGCAACTTGAACGCTCCCTGAAAGAAAGCTACACCACTCTATGCGGCAATAAATGTTGCATGTGACGAATTACGTAGATGTAATCATGTTAAGGAAATCTATTTTTACTAATCCAGGGCGTTTAATACCATAGATAAGAGGTATATGGTATAGTGACAAACAGGCTTAAATAATCAAATCGTTTTTGAAGGCTACAGCCAGTTGGTCGATATTATGCAGCAAGATGGAAACTTAATTAATAATAAATTTCGGTAGAACATTTCAGTATAGAGAGAGAGAGAGAGAGAGAGAGGGATACCTCAGGGATCAAAAGTCACAGCTCTCCTTTTCTCAATATAATTTATCGGCATACACACAGAGTTTGAAAATGTAGTACACAGCAGTACACTAGCGTGATTATGCCAATGACACTTCCATGATTGTTTCGGGATCGAATATTCTTGAGGCAACACAAATAATCAACTCCGTCAACTTTCATACGGTGTTCGGGTTATTTCTGACCAAAATATTGTAATATATTTCAATCTATTTAATATAATGAGGACATACGTTAATACTTTTTTTTTATATGTAAACTAAATTAAAATATCAACTAAAAATTTTATACGAGGGTAGACTGAAAACTATTGTATTGCACATGCTTTTATAGCGCGAATGAAATGACCTTCAGAAGCAAGTCACATCGAATGTGGAAGCTACATTTCCCCTATATATGTATGCGTAAGTTTGAGGTCGTTGAATTCATCCAATATATTTTGAGATGTGAAAGTATGGAGACGTGTTCTAGTGCTATCTCAACGCGAATTAAACGGCGTGCTATTCTCGAATTTTTAACTGTTGGAAAAGTGACTCCTACTGAGATTCATCGTCGGTTAAAGACTGTTTATGGTAACGATGCTCTTCGTAGATCTTCTGTAAATCGACTTGTAATAAAACTTCGTAATTGCAAACATAGAAAAGCCATAATTGTTGATGAAACTCGCAGAGGACGTCCGATCACTGCCACAGACAATAAACATCGCAAACTCGTCGACGATTTGATCCAAAATGTCTGGCGAATCACTCAAAAGCGTGAATCAAACCAGATTAGAATATCTAAGGAACGTGTCTGCTTGTTTATTGAACAATTGGGATACCATAGATTCTGTGCACGATGGGTACCAAACCGACTGAGAGACGAGAATAAACAGCGTCGATCGGAATACTGTAAGCAACTTTTACAGCGCTACCGTCACGAAGGAAAAGACTTTATTATGAATATTGTACCTGGGGATGAGTATAGGTGCATCATTACGACCCAGAAGAGAAAATACAGAGCGCTCAATATCGACATCCGTCTTCTCAGGCGAAAAAGTTCAAAACACAAGCACCCTCAAAACAAATTTTTGATTATGTTTTGGGATGCTCACCGAGCTTATGTGACCGAGTTTCTGGAACGAGGGGCAACGGGAAATTCTTCTCAGTACATACAGACTCTAAAACACCTCCAACGTTGAGTTTGTCATGTTACGGCAGCTTGGAGCCAATAATCTTGTAACATGACAAAGCACGCCTACACATCTCGCGTGCAACTGAAGTTTGAACCGATGAAGTTTGAATACAATTTTTTTACGCTGAAAATGAAGATGAAATTATCCCGTTGGGTCAATTATTGATATCTATGAATGGTATATTTTTAGTTTGGAACCAAAACCTAAAAATCCAGGAAGATTTTCAAGAGAAAATGTAATACATTTGATTCCGGGTTTGATAAGTTATGCAAGTTCTTGTGTACCAAATGAAGCCGTAAAATCTTGTGTCCATACTCCTCTATCAGCTGATTCACTGCATATTCAGGTAAAGGTTTATGCGTTTTTATCATTTGGTACAATTCTGTTTTTCACATGCTGCTTTCGAAAGCAATTCCATTATTTTCAAGCCATTTTTGTTTTCTCGCAGCAATTCTTGGTATTTTATTTATTTGAACACTGTGGTAGCTTGTGCTGTCATGCAAAATTACCGAGGGCTCTTGCAAATTGGGATAATAACCGGTTTTTAAGTCATTTGCAAAAATTGTCATTATTCATCAATTGATTTGATTACTACAATTCGAAGATAACGCTTTATAGCACCTAAATCGTTCAAATCAAATTTTCTTGAAATTATTTCCTTGACTTTATCAATTATATCCGATGACTTTGCCATCACTATCATATCATCTACATAGATCAGTAGATAACACTAATGTTTATTGAATTTGAATTTTCTTGAATATAAACATGGATCCGCTTTTTTTTACTTTGTTGAAAATTAGCTTCAATCAGCACAGAATGTATGGCATCATTCCATGATCTTGCTCCATGCTTGAGCCCGTATATGCTTTTTTTTAATATACAAACCATTCCGTTGCATTTTTTTCAAATCCTGTGTTTCATAAAAATAGTTTCTTTAGGTTGACCATTTAAAATGTTGCTTTCGCGTTAATATGATCTACCGAATATTTGTCTTTCGATGCTAATGTTAATAATGTTCTGAATGTTGTTTATCCGGAGCAAATATCTGGTCCGGAGCAAATATCTGGTCATGATTTGTTCCAAATTTTTGTGAATAACCTTGTGCAACTAAACATGCCTTATAATTTTTGACGTATCTGTTTTTACTTTAAATACCCAGTTGCAGCCAAGTGCATTTTGATCATTGGTAATGTGCACAATTTCCATCTACCATATTTATTTAATGAATTTATTTCTTCTTCCATTTCATATATCCACTTTGACTTCTCTTTACATGACATTACTTCACGCAGTATTTTTGGTTCAATAATTTTCTTTTCTTGGACTATATTAATTTCGTCAAAAGTTTGATATTTGATAAATTTGTATCTGTCACCATACATCGACCCATTTCAATTAATGTATGTTTTTTGGCTCTGCAACACCATTTTTTATAGCGTATATGGAGCAATATATTGTACCTTTTGACTTTAAAAATGATGTAATTTTATTATCAATGTACTCTCCTCCTCAATCCGATCTCATAGTTTTTGATTTTCTTGAAAATTTGTTGTTGACAATTGCAATATATTCCTTTAACTATACTACGACTTCCGTTTTTCTCTTTTAATAGGTAGATAACTGCATATCGGGAAAAACCATTAATCAATATCAGTACATAACGTTTTCCATTTTCCACTTGATAGTACGGTTTCCACTTGATAAAACTCACTGAACATTTTGGAAATGTTAAGCGTGTTAGCTTTGATTTTAAACATACTTCACAATGCTGCTTAGTACCGCAATCAGTGATATGAATATCATTAATCATCGTCTTCGTATACATTGTTCTAATTATATTTGGATCACGATGACCAAAACTACGATGTAAACTGTGAAGATAACTTGAATTGTGCCCATTTGATACTGCATAAACTTTATTTGGTCGATTAGTTCATCAGCTATTTCAATCTCTTGATTAATTCTTTTTATTTTGCATAAACTTGAAGCAACACTGCCTGTATATTGTATATGAATTAATTTATTTACTGACAAAATATTTCCATTGATTTGTGGTGTATAAAGAACATCTGTTTCCTTAACTGTAAAAGCTTTACCGAAAACATTAATAACTTCAATGTTACACATACCTTTTCCTTCAGCTTTTATGTTTTGTCCATTTGCAACCGCTAAATCATCATTTCAATATTAATTGATTCAAATAATTGTTTGGAACTTGAAACGTGACAAGTCGCTCCTGAATCGACAATCCAAGATTTGATTCACCAATTGATGGGACCATGAACAATAAATCTATGAAGAAATTTAAATAGTATTTACTTTTTTCGCAGTAAGACGAATTTTTAATTAAGTAGGTGCTAATTTCGAAAATTGTAATTTTAATAATTAGTTGTAAAGATTGAGGCAAGGTGGACACGTGTTTCTAGAATAGGCTTATAGCTGTTATCAACACCTTTTCTTATTCCAAATATAGGCGCAATATCTCATTGTATCGAACTACGAATCCGATGCTCAAGCGTTACGCTATGAATGCCTAAACAACTAATTCTTAAAATTTTCCATTTCAACGTTAATTGTATGTAAGTTTGCATATATTAAGATGTTATACTTTGAATTATTCGCTATATACAGATATGCTATAATGTATTGTATCAGGCATGCTACTTCCCAATTATCAATCAATTCGTCTCCAAGGTCACTTAATTTTTGAAACATTTCGTACTCTAATGTTTTGTTTTAGATTACTGCTTTCAATTAACTTTGTGCTACAAATACGTCGCATAGTACAAACTATATTTGTTAACGTATCCTTTTCATGTTATTGCTTTAATATGCTTTTCATGTTATTGCTCAATGCTTCTTTTGCTCAACCAATATGACAAACTTGATTATCCTCAATACAAAAAACTATTCTTGCAAGTGCCTGTTCATCTATTTCAATCCACTTTGAAATTTCTTCTTGTTGGTATTAATGTATTAACTGTTTGTTTATCGGTAATGATTGCCGTCCAGAATTTTTCAGCTTTCAAGAAATGCTCTATACGAAATTTCCACGTGAAATAGTTTTGTGCGCCTAATTTCTCATATTGAACTTTATTTAACAATGGCATATTTTACTCCTTATAACTTTCATCTTCAAACTTGACCTGACTTGATGTTTGCAATACCGTGAAAATTAAATTTTTCTTTTGCTTTGCTTATCCATATCTTGCCATGATCTACTTATGGTCCCATATTTATAAATCCACGTTTCACCAAAGAATATGTACGCCATTACTTTTATGTTTCATATATTTTATTAAGAATTGAATTCTTTTGCTTGCGATATGTGGCAACTCCATTAAACCTCTGTTTGATATTTAAGTTCAATACTTCTTAATAACTGCTGCAGAGATGTGGTTCCACCTTTGTAAATATGCCTCTCGGTTACTTTCGCCATAATATTTTATAATGTAACATGTTCTTCTAAAAATCTGTTTTGCAAATAAATACAATATAGTTAAAACGGACACAAACAACTTACATTTCATATATAACATTTCTTAGGAATGGAATGCGAAGCAACAGGAATGCGAAATGCGAAGCAACAGGAATTTAATTTATTTACAGATCTACTAGTGGAGATGGCTAAACTTTCTTCAACAGCTTGGAAAACTTTCTAGAGATGGTAACTAGTAAGTTTCAGTCTGATACAAAAATCATCATCTGTGGAGATTTCAACATAGATACGATGAGAACTAGTGCAATCAGCTCAAATCTAAGAAATACAATGCCTAACTGTGGATCTCACCACACCATTGAAAAACAAACTGGTTTTCATAAAAATGCTCAAACATGTATTGACTTTATAATATTTATGTGGATTTTGATTAGTCTGGGTCTAATGACGTTCTGGATATTAGAATCAGTGATCATGAGCCACAAGCTCTGAATATAAATATAAATCCCAAATCTAATTTAAGAACTCGCTAATCTATGAAAACCTGGAGGACGTATACAAATATAGAACTTTCAATGTTTTGAAACATTTTCTTGCATATTTACGTAACAGATGGACAAAGCTTTTCCAAAAAGAATAAGACGAAACAATTATATTGATGTGGAAAGAACTCTTGAAATAGCTATAATGACGGAGAACTTACGATTTATGGCAAGGCTACAAGAGTAACTTGGAACAGATAAAACTCAAACAATGCTATTTGAATACAAACAAAAATATATAAAAGCAGTAGAAAAACAAAGAAAAGATCGCAATATCAGATAATACAAGTAAAACCGTGTAGAATATCGTAAATCAGGAAATAGGACAAAACCGGTTAACTTTATCGAAAATGCCCTGATGTGAAGAATTTAACAACTACTTTGCAAATGTTGAAAATGCACTTGGAAAAGTCATGGTAATACAAAAAGCATCAATACAGCTACTTTAGTAACCTTCCGAGCAAATTCTTTATTCATAGAACCTGTGCATACAGAGCAAATTTTGTTATAAATTAGTACCTTAAAAATCAAAACGACCGAAGATGTCTATGGAATAAATGATAAACTTATTAAACAAGTGGGATATATTATTGCACCACACTTATCAAATACAATAAACACTAGCATCTCAGAGGGAGTGTTTCTAGATGTTCTGAAGCTGAGAAAAATGGTATCAATCTACAAAAAAGGACTGAGGGAGGCAACAATTATCTTCCGATTTCGATTCAACTAATATTTTTAGAAATTTTTGAGAAAGTTATTATTAACAAAATTACTAAGTATCTCAGGAAAAATGACTAGGTACCAACTAGGAGGCACCAATACGATTTTAAGTCAAAAAGAAACACAACTCATGCTTTGAAAAACATATTTAATTTTATATATACAGTTTGGAAAATTAGTGTTCCTACGCTAAGAATATAGTATATTTACGATAAGATAATTATAGCGTTGTTCACTTGGATAAACAATTAATCCCATTTATGAACTTATAAAAATTTTGCCAAGCAGAAATATTACTAACACGCGACAAGCGCTTATTTCGACGTGTCGCATCTCATCAAATGTGTGTGCGTAATTTCTCATCTAATGGTAAAAACTAGTTTAGTAGTATTGTTGCTATGTACTTATTAAATTCGACTGCCGTGCTCAGTCTAGTAGTCGCTAATAGCGTGCATTTCACCAATGTACCGTTAATAAATGGTTTCTTAGTTAGTTATGAAATATGACCGTAACATGTCTACCTTAGGCTGTTGATGGTTTTATTGGTAGGAGCAACCAACAAATAAATAAAAGTATTTACCATGAGTGTTGTACTATGATTAATATATATATATATATATATATATATATATATATTGTTTGGAAATTTAGTGTTCCTAATAGTACATTTACGCTAAGACAATTATTCATCGCTACGCATCTCATCCGAGGTTCACGTCGAAACAACTGCTTGTCGCGTGTTAGTAATCTTTCTACTTGGCAAAATTTTATATAAGTTGACTAACAGGATTAATTGTTTGTCCAAGTGAACAGCGGTATAATTGGCTTAGCGTAAATGTTCTATTAAGAACACTATACTTCCAAACTATATATATATATATTACAATTATAGTACAACACTGTTGGTAAGTATATTTTTGTTTATTTTATTTACAATGTTCTTGAAAATCACGAAAAATTCTCATCAATTATGTGTGAATTAACGAAAGCGTTTGACGTCATGGACTATTAACTATTCGTAGATAGGATCCAACACTATGGCTTCCAAGGTAAAGAGTTTGAACTTATAGAGTCCTACCTACATAATAGCAAACAGACAGCTATGACAAATTGGCTAATCAGTTCTTTTGAACAGGTAAGCAGTGGAATTCCGCAGGGATCACTGGCAGGACGTGTTTTCTTTATCATATTCATGAACGATTTTCCTCCTTAAATTCAGCAACAGATTATAACATGTAAAACATAGGATGAAACCATAATAACTGTAAAACATAGGGCCAAAATCTGAAGGGACAGTATGATGCAAAACGAAATGAAATCGGCCATCGAATGGTTCCACCATAATCGAGTTCTCTTAAATGCAGGGAAAACAACACTATTGATTTTGAATTATACATCAGATAAAAACGAAAAAGCTGAATCACCACCTGTCAGGTTACTCGGAATATATGGAATATGTATAGATGCGAAGCTTACCTGGAGTTGTCATATTTCATATGTGGTAGCAAAAATTGCAAGAGCCAGCTTTGTAATAAAGAAAACACTCACTGCACTTAAATAATGTACTGATAGCACAGAAGAAAGCAGGTCGTAGAATTGAAGGAGTATAAAACACTGAGTTTTGTAAATCTTTATTTAAACAACTCCAAATTTTAACAGGGCCCATTAAATATCTACAGAATGACAATTTTAATCTGTAGCAATAAAACACATCTTGCAAGATATGAGAACATAACACGAGACACTCCGAAAATATTTTCGCGCCTTTTAGCCGACTAAAAATATCAAGCTTTCTGAAAAGGGGAATACATGAATTATTTTCAGTAAACATTATTATTATTATTATTATTAAAGGTTATGAGAAACTATGTCTTAAATCAATTGAACTAAACAATTTATTTACATATCTTTATGATTGTTATAAAATTTTCAGAACATTAATTTTATAATGAACAATTTTAATTAGGATATTCTTCTAAAATATTTGATTTCTTTAAATTATGTTTTCTTTCAAAACTTATTTTACATGATATTTATTGTTTATAAAATATTTTTCTTTATAGAGTAATAACAAGACGTAGCAGATATCCTTTTCAATAAATTTGATTAAGTTCTATAATAAGCGTTTCCTTGTAATTATATAAATTTGTAAAACATAATTTAAGCTAGTTTTACAATATTAGTCTCAACACAAGCGCAATTAATTATTTATTTAATTCAGAAATGTTTACAATTATTGTTTACAAGCAGCTACTTCTTTGGCTGAAATTGTATAGATATTTTGTCCACTAGTTCTGCATAACATATAAATCAAACTGTCTACAGTTCTGACTATTGTCTATTTGCTTTGTTTTTATAGACTGATTGAACACAAAATCTAGTAGAACTTTTCTGTAGAATCTGTTCAAAGTAAAAAACATTTAATGTCGAACAATAAATTTAATGTCCAACCTCAAGTATATGCCACTCAGAATTAAAAATCGGTACATTGCTGCAAATTTAATATTAACTATCATTTACCGTAATTTATTAGACAATACAACAATAGTTGACAACGTTGATTTTAAAAACGTAGCTTACAACGTCTAAGTAATTTCTAATTATATTGTTTTGATGCTATTTTTTCAATATCGTACTTCCAAAGTAATTTAAAAGAAAGCGGTTTTGATTTCTAAAATTTCTCCTCTGATGATAGCAACAGTGTAGTCAAAATCATACTCAGGAACAAATTCTGTTTCAAAAAGCCTTTAAATTGTTAAAATAAAAAATCTTGTCATCAGTAATTAAATTCAGTTTTCATATGTTCTCAAGCAAATTCAGATCATCTTCAATTTCAAATATAATTAAACCGCTCTAGCTGCGTTTGAAATTATACAATTATTTGATTTATAATTGTCTATGATATATAAAAATATTAAATCTTGGAAAAGTTTTAGTGGACACCGTTCCAGCATTCCTAAATGAATTGATGTATTATTCAAGTATATCTATAAATAAATAAATATAAATATATATATGTATATATATATATATATATATATATATATATATATATACAAACAGCAATATCTTTATTGTCCTTAAATGTCATTCTAATTTTTTTTTCGAGAAAGATTCCGTTAGGTAAATACATAATCTCAGTAAATTATCTTGTTACAAAATTTAAATATTGATTTTACATTCTAAGTGTAAAAAAATAAAATAAAGTACTTACATTAATATAAATGTAAATAGCGAAGTACCAAATGGGGAAAGTTCGTTTCAACAAATAATTTAAAAAAACTTGGCAACAGTAATTAAAATATGAAAACAAAAACAAAATGTGGTTATTATAAAAACACCCTACCAAAATCGTGCGCGTAATTACGCTCGTCAATAATTTCGCGTGATATTTCCCTGCGGAACGTTTCAAATGTTAAAAGCGAACATCTGGCGCGTGCGACTTCCGAACGTTAACTGAAGCAATGTGCCTCAGTTTGGAGATTCTTCTCCGCTTAAAACTTCAAGTGCACCAAACGTGCAAGTCGTAATAAGAGGAATTTGACGCGCGCGAATTGTGGTTTTGCTTTCCACATATAATAAATATAGTATTGTGCATTTAGTCATCTGTTTATCTAGTGTTTAGAGATAGAGACAATATGCTGAATTAATTAAAAATCAATAATGTTCTAAATACTCTAGTTAATTTGACCAAGTAAACTTTATTTACCAGGTTCAAATTATTAACATATTTCAAGAAAAGTGTACACGTACTTAACATGGTTAAGTAAAGACCTCGTGACCGGTTTGCACTTTCTTAATTTATAAAATTACTTGAAAACTTAAAATAATTATTTAGTTTTGATAATGAGGAGATATTTTTCTCAAAACAGGTCAATAATTTGAAAATATCAATATTGTATGGAGTAAATGCAATACTACAGATTTTTATAACTATTAATTAGGAATTGATTTTATATATCAAAATTGATTTATTAAGTATGTAATAAATCCCAAACCGGAAGCTAATAACACAATATATTTACAACTGTCTTAAAAAGCGCCCAGTTCAAGATGAATGGAATATTTCACGCATTAGTTAAGAAATGTACAGCATCTTCTTTATTAAAAGCATCATTCTCGCAATGTTTGTAAGAGAAACACACTACCATCTAACTACCAGCCGACTATTTGTAACTACAAATGATTACAAATAACTAGTTTTGAATAAAGTCTTGTAACGAAGTTACTTATAGAATAAAATAAAAGGGAAATGAAAATAATTCGGGGCAGCCTCTATAAAATAACGTTTCGCGCATAGAAATATCAGTCCGTAAGCATATTTGTGTGTAAGAAATAAATAAATATTGATGGGATTTTTTCCTATTCAATTTTTAAAAATAAAGGCGTCTGTATTCTATTAAGATAAGTTACTTAATTGAGGAAATTAATTAGTGCAATAAACAAATAAGAAAACAGTATAAAATATATTTTTACGTTGAATTTAAATTGAAAGGTTAATTAATAATGCATTCTATAATGATCACGTTCAATAATTTTGTAAAAAAATATAATAATAAATTTTAACCGCTATCCGCTATGAATGAGTTAAGTCGGGATATTATGAATGCATATTCCGACACATATGTGAGAGAGAGATAGTTAGTGCCGATCAAACATTGCGAATGGTGCATCAAAGTAAAGATGACTAACTGACTGTCGCTACTATTGGTACACACAGATATATTTTTTAACTCCTGATCCCCGGATATTAGGTTTTATTAATAATATTATAATTTATTTTTGTTTTAACTTTCGCAAATACACTCTTTTCTATGGATACCCGTAGGGAGCCACTACTTGATGTGTGACGACTTTCATACGGTCTGTGTCTCTGCTAGAAAGAGACATGGCTCTTGGCCTATAAATAGGCGCGTTTTACACTTTTAGAGAGTAGTTTTCGTTTACAGTGGTAGTTCGGCTGAGGTGTTGGTTTCTCGTTTTGATGGTATTAGTCACCTGTCAAAACAAACGAACTAAGGGGTGTTGATAAAGTTCCTTACCGCCTGCCTAGAGTGTATAATTGTGGTTTATATCGGCGTTGTCCACAGGCAACGTCGATGGGCTCCGAGGCGTTGTTCAAGTGTACAGGTTAGGTATATGCTAGAATTACTCACCTCAATACCAACGTATTTCGGGGTGTTGTAAAAATTCCCTGCATCCCTGCACTTGAGTGTTTGATTTTGCCTGACATTGGTTTAGGCACCAGGCAGCACGCTAACGTATTTCGGGACGCTCTGGGGGTGTTCACTCCGGTTTGTGCTAGTATTAAACACTCCGTATTAGTAACATCATCGAGCTACGAATTGTTACACTATTTTATTGCTTTCCGGAATTCAGATTATACCCTCCGTTTGTACGAAGAAAGTTAGATGTACCTTTACCCTCCGCGATAAGTATGAATGTCTGTGCATACTTCCAGATTGATACAGCATTAGTATTGTTTGATTATTTTATCACCGTATTGTTACATTGGCTTATGTACACCACTGTAATATCATAAGCACCGTTTCTTGTATTATTGTTATTATTATGCTTGTTCCGCTGTTCTATTATGCACACTTTTTATTAATAAATAAATTATTGTTTTGATAACATTTATACTGTCGCTTGATTGTGCTTTGTTTATTCTTATTACATCATTGCTTTGATTATTCGTAATTTTATATTTATGCATTTGTTTATTATTGACATTTTTATTGTGCATTAATATCTTTCTTTCTCTGTTTTCTCTAAAGAATAATAGACGGATTTTCTTAAAACTTTAATGGTGTTTCACTCATTAGTTGATAAGTTTATTGTAGCTATGCGCATGATCTAGGACACATGGTTTACTTGCCAACTGCAGCTGCCTAAGCTCTCAGAGAGCCTCTGAGGACCGTAAGAACAACTACATCTTTTCAGAAGTGCGGTATCTCTTTGAACTGACCTGGCGCCCGAGGACGTTTGTCCGAATGCCGTTCATTTTGTGACTATTTGCGCTATTTGTGACAGTCGCTAGGCTCCCCATTAGCAGCGTCGCTTGTGAGAGTTCCGTTTGCGTATTAAATACATAACTGGAGGTCGTCATATATATTTGGCGTCCGCACAGGGATATCGGTGTCCCGCTATCATAGTAAGACGGCACTACGTTGTGGTTGCTGTGGTCGTTACAGCCTATAGTACTGAATAAAACTTTCGATTGTTGGCGTCTGAGAACTAAAACAGAAAAAAAGTAAACAATATTCCATTCCCCAATAATTTTATACATCTGTTTAAAATACATTTAAATACTAACAATACATTCTTCAAGATTACATTATACAAAAACGTATATATTGAGAGAAAAAGGAATAAATAGATGAACGTGCTCTTAAATCTCTTTACTAAGTATGTTTAGAGACATGATCTGGAATTCTATTAAACCGTCGTTGATTTGGATCAAAGATAGAAAATAATTATTGTCATATTCTTTTTCTTGTCTTATTTATTGACTTATTCACTATTTACACGTCTTCAATTATGTTCGTGTTGAATTGTTAAGAAATAACATTAAATCCAGTGTTTTAGCTAATATAATCAGATATTGTATATTATCCAACACTAGCGGCATTTTTAAAAGAAATTAGCCAAATCGATTTAGCCGTTCCCAACTGATGCACATACCAATGGATTTCAGTTTTTCCCGAGTTATCCAATTTTATGTACAAGTCTTCCAATTTTTCCTTCCGAAAACATTTTAGTCGGGCTAATAGGAACATTTAACCAAATCGATCCAGCCATTCTCAAGCTTAGAAACAAACAACAGCATTTCATTTTTATTTATATATTTATTCCACGTTTAATTTTCCAATTTTTCTGGAAACTTTTCCAATACTTCCATCCCTAAAAGGCTTACTCGGACTGTTAAGAGCATTTTTAAAAAGAAATTAGTGAAATAGATCCAGCCGTTTTTCCGAATTTTCCAATTTTCCGGGTAACTTTTTCAATTTTTCTTTCCGTATAAACCTTATTGGAAACATTTTAGGACATTTTAAAAAGAAATTAGCCAAATCGATCCAACCGTTCTCAGTGATGCGCTGACCAACGAACAGCATTTAATTTTTATTATATAGACTAATGGTGAATGGTTTGGTTCAGTACACATGTTTAACCTGCGAATGCACCATATTATCAAACTTATTAAAATCATGTAGAATTTGTCATGATTACGAATTGACATAATAATGTAACTTCATAAAAGCTACTTTACGTTTTATCGCGTCATTATACTTCTTCTAAATTAGTGGCAAAAATTTGGTTACGTTTTCATATACTGGAAATCAGTACTGTTGCTATACAATCACTATATAAATCATAGATTGATGCATTTCTTGTCGATCATCTTTAGGTAACTTCAAATTCATCAACTTAAGATTTATCTAACTTAATAGTTGATTAAGATAACCTTGGATTGCCAACGAAACCCATAGCTATCATTGTGCTGTAAAGTCGAACATAAGATGACTTAATAGTAATTTTGAATTGTAGACACTAAATTAATAATATTTCAAAGTCAATTACTTCTCAAATGCTCATAAGTTAACGGTATCGAAAAGATTCTATGCAAATCTGAAATAAAAAACACATTTGATTCACAGCATGATTTGAATCAAAAGCAATACAATGATCGGTGTGTGTTTTCTTTCTCAATATACCAAAACTTAATTTATAACACCCATCCCTTACTTGTTTCTCAATTGTCAAATCCAAAAAGTTTAAGTCTATTATTTACCACCCTTTACAGCGGAAATGAAATATCCCCATGTTATCCATTCTGTTTTTTTTAATCCCATCGACATCATTTTCCTCATTACCTTTTACGATATAAAAAACATGATCTTTATATCTAGCCCAAAATAAAATTTTATCACTAACATCTGATTCAAAAAATTTAGTTTCTAATTAATTCATAAACAAATCTGCCAACTCTGCCAAATACGCTTAACGATGAACCTGTTGCCAAACCTTCTGTGTTCATATAAAATTTATTATGAAATGAAAAAAGTTTTGTTGCAACATAACTTTCAACAGCAACAAAATTCCTTCTTTATCCTCAATAGAAAAACTTGAATTAGCAAAAGGTCATCTATTTCCAAACGATCTGAAACTGGTACTCTTGCAAATAAATTTATTACATCAAACGAAACTACCATTACAACTCTTCGTAAATTAATATTATTAAGTTTTTTAATAAGTTATTCACTCGATTTATTCAGTGTATATTCACGAATTACTCACTGTATATTTACACTGTATGTATATTTACATATAAAGTGTAAACACATTTTTAATTTTTTATCTAAAACCTCGTCACATTATCTGTAAGTGAATTGATTTGTGAAACAACCGGACGTATAGGATAATCATCTCCCTTATGTATTTTCAATAATCCATTAAAACGATGCACCCTTGATTCATATTTAGTAACTCAAAAGTTTTGTACAGCCCTTTATCTTTATATTTATAAACTATTTGTAAAATGGTTTACAGCTGATTTTTCAATTTCTACAAATTTATTGTTACTTAAAAAATTATTTATTTATTCAATACATAATTAAATTTTTCTAATACTTCAGTACAATTTCCTTTATCTGCTTTACTAATAATTAAATTATTTTCTTTAATTTTTAGTATTAATTTTTTAAGAAATTTGAATCATTATCAATAATTTACCTTGACTTTTGTTCATTCAACACTTTTATGCAGTTTAGCCTCACCAAATCCAGTATATTTAAATTTTTAATCATTTTTTTAATTTCTTGGAATTTTGGTTTATACATCTGATATTAAATTGGATCCGTTGGATATTTTAAATTATTTAATCACGGCTAGTCTGTCGTAAAAGATTCTTCAATACAGATGGATGCTAGAGAAAAGATTGAAACCTGAATTGAGAATATGGTTTTTAAAGATTTGGTTAGAAATGAATGTAATACCATCCTTTATGATAATAAGATTTGCGAGTATGAATGCAGTTACAAGGAGAGTTCAGAAGAAAATATTTGGTTATTGGTTTAAGTGAGAAATTTCAGACGCATTTAATAAAAGGGATTTATTATTTAATAACACTAGAATTTTACATGAATATTTAGCAAACACTTTACATCCTTCGGAATGGGAACAATTGGACAAGAATTTTAGGGAACATATTCCAGGAAGGGACCAGGATATTAAAGGAAGAATGTGGAGCCAGGTATTGAGGTTAGTGGATAAGAATAGAATACAAGAGAATTTGAGAGTAAAGAAGGGAATAATATTAGTGTCAATATGAAAGGTGTTGGAACTTCAATTGACTACATTAGAATGGATAGGGTAATTGCTTTAAGAAACTTAGTACCAGAATATAAAGAAGTTCACAAATGGTCACTATATACAAGATTTAGGAAAAATGAAATCTGAATCACAAGTAATTGATGCCATGGAAGAAAAAATTATTTCTATTGCATAGATAAAGATGGATATTGGAAGAAAATAGGAATGTCTACAAATAAGGATGGATTGGCTAATTTTTTAAGTAATTTTAATGATATGAAAATGTTAATTAGTAAACCCCTAACTGTTAAATATATGGATATTTCTTTCGATTTTGTTAATTATATTTCGATGGTTGATAGAGCTGTTAGTTCAAAGAAGGGGCAGGATAAGGAATTAAGAAAGGAAATAATTGAAATTGTTAAGGATTTAGATTTCCAACGGTTTTGTAAAATAGTCAATGAAGGTATGTGTTTCGTTTCATCAATAACACTAGCCTCCGATGGTTCTGCTTTAATCATTTGATGATTGATTCCAATGTGCATTGGTGCGCTGAACCCGAAAATGACCTTAGTTTCTTTCCATCACATCAGAATATTTTGCAAATGGAAATTTATCTACTGTAGTATACGTCGAAAAATATCAAAAGTATGATATTTAATGACAGAGTGAAATAGGTTTGTTTCGTATAAAAAGTATTATATTGCGGCTTAAAATAGACATAATCTAATATAATATAGAAAATAAAAAACTCACGATTTCAGTCGTTGTATCGACGTCTCTTTGGACCAGACATGCACTGTTTCAGGCTTTTCCATGCATATGCTCTTCTGAGATCATCTCGGTGCATCATCCAGCAATAGTCCGTTATCATTGTAGTATTCCATCTTCGTTGGTAACACTTTTCCATTTCTTTGATGCCCTGCTGGAATCTCTCACCCATATCTTCACTAACAGCACCCAGATTCTCAGCAATGTACTCCAAATGTGAATGTAGGAAATGAACTTTCAAACTCATGGAACAGCCTAAATTTTGATACTTCTGCAGCATAGTCTCAACGAGAGACTTGAAATTCGAATACTTCTTGTTGCCCCGAAACATGATGTCCCAGGCTTCTTTTCAGCCACTTCCATTTATTTTTCAAATTTCCATCTTCGCGAAGTCTTCTAATGTCCGGACCCGTAAAGACACGCTCTTTTAGTTTTGCGGTTGAAAAGGCTGGAAATTTGTTCCAAATGTACTGGAATTATTTACCATCCTTTGGTAAGGCTTTCACAAATTGCTTCATGAAGCCAAATTTAATATGTAGAGGTGGAAGGAGATCTTTCGTCGACTCTATGAGAGGTTTCTGGAGCACATTTTTTACTCTTAGTTCCAATAACACTCCTTTTGGTAAATATTTCTCTTTCCAATGATTTTCTGTGTTTCTGCTATACCACTCATATAATAAATTTTGTGTATCCGCCTTGCTGTCCAAGGATCATCGATATTACTTTGAGGTCACCACATATGATCCCCTTTTGATCGTCGTACTTAATTTTCTGGAGAACAAATTGTAAGTTGTCATACCGTTCTTCTAAGTGTACAGAATGTCCTATAGGTATTGAGGCATACCTGTTTCCGTTGTGAAGCAGGACAATTTTATAGATTCGTTTCGACCAATCGAGGAATAGTGTCCAGTCAGTTCTTTCCTACGAAATGTTGAATGTCTTAACCAGTCCACGCACATCATTGCAGAATAGTAAGATTTGGACAGATTTGGATTGACGATTCTTATTCTTTACATTGAAGCCGTGAACACTGGTTGAACAGAAGTAACAATGATCACTATGATTTCGTGGCTCTCGCCAGACTATTGCAACGCCAAATCTGAAATAATGCTCTTCACCCTTTGACCACCTTACAGTCCTTCAACACACCTCTAGGAAACATAATGAGGTGCCGTCTTGGTCTCCTACTTTTACACCAAACTACGCGAGATACACTTGCCGCACGAACGGTGTTATACGTCTTTTCTACCTTGACACCAATAACTCACCACAAATGTAAAATAAGGAATCTGGAGACTTTTGCAGCCTCTTGACGCCATTTCGAACACTGTGTGTTTGCTTTTTAATGTACATCAGTCGACACAAACACTTTGGGTTGCGAAGGATACGTACCAACGGTTGCGTCAACATTGACACCAAGCTTGAGATGGGCAACACGATTTATCACGAAAATGCTGCTATCTATCAGTTTATGATGTCAACGATTCGTTTTCATCATAAGCCGAGAGATGGCTGTATTTCCTATGTATTTATATCTGTAAGTACGCCTTATATTATCGATTTTTATTTTGATGTATAACATATTTTGACAAATTGCAATTTGCAAAAAATTCTGACGTGATCGGAAGAAACTAATGTCATTTTTGGCTTCAGCGCACAAATGTACACAGGAATCGGTCATTAAAACTTGAGAAACATGATACAACTGTAAAAATGCAGGTCTGTGTAATTATAGGTCGTTCAGGGTTGTTCTTTAATTTACATTATAATGTTGATGAATTTTTTTGAAGCGAATGCAGATCAGGTTCGTGAATTTTATAAAAGGGTTTCAATAGATTGTCAAGTAGATTTTACTGTAGATTAGGTTAGATTATTGGAAAAAGGGTTGAAGTTTTCAATTATTGAAGTTTTCAAACAAATTGAGTAATAATGATATGATTAAAAATTTAGGCTAATCATAAAGGGATTTGACTCAGTGATCAAATAACATTTAATTTTACATCATTTTTCGACAGTATTAAAAAAATTATTTTATAGTAATAAGTTTGAAAGATTGTTAACTTAGAGTCACATAATGGCTTAATAATTGAGAATGAATGCTGAGAATTTTCTTGGTAAAATTTGGTTTTCTGGAATTGTCAAGGTTTTCTTATATTTCTACGGATTCACTTATTGATTGTTTTTTAGCGTTCCATTTTTGTAATACTTTACTTAAAAATGGCTGTTTTGCAAATATAATTGCTGAACTAAGATTTTATATTTTTTTACGTTTTTACGGTATTACGTTTTTCATTTCTTGGAGGAATGGTTCACGATACACTGGATGTAGCTTTAATTGTACTTCTAGTTTTTAGTTGTAGACAATTTGCAATTTGTAATGAGCTTACTTTTTGACTACATTAAAAGAGTAAACATTTTGTGTATTCAGAAATGGGGTCAGTTTTAAAAGTAATTCTACACAATGTGTCAAAAAAATGTAATCTCTAACATGTACCAATTACTAAAGGGTGTGAAACACCTCAATGCATTTATTTGTCTTTTCTAAATTAATCGTTTTATTGTATATATAGTACACAGTGCTATCAACTCAAATACCATTTAAGGACTTTACATCTATATCTAATGAAATTTTTATTTTATGTTCTGTTAGCATATTAATAAAATAAATGCTGACAACAAATAAGAGATTAATTACAAAACAGAAAGTTGGCAGGGTCATACACAAACAAAATAAATCTAAGCTCTTTATGCATTGCTTATTTTATTTCACACAGGTTTATAACAACCTTATCATTTACAATATTTTCATATTATGCCTGCCACCTCAAAAGGACCTGCCAGATATATATAACGTTTATAAACTCTTATTTATTTTATTCAGACTTTTTAGGTTTTAAGTTAAAATTTGTATCTTAAAAATAGATTCTCTATTACAATATAATCTATAAATGACAAATCTAAGGTAACACTCAATAACTTTTTCTAAAGCTTCTGCTACAATTGAATTAATTCGTGAGGAAATCGTTTAGCATCGAAGTAGAAATTGATGATGAAATTGAATAACTAAATATTCTTTGGTTAAAAAGTTTTTTTGTTCACATGTTCCGAGGACAACAATCACCCTTTCATTCTAACTACAATTTTATGGCTTACGAAAGATGAATTATATATTAATATTACAAAGTTAACTGAAATAATTTTCATTTCCTAGTCAATATGTGACCAAGCACAATTTGCTGTCTTATCGTTTTTTTTTAATTTTACATTTTAATTACTATTTGATGTATTTCGAATTGACTTTAATTTATTTTTATTAATTAGTAAAATTTATTTAATTCTACATTTTGCCTGTGACGATTGCATGACGAAACATTCAATTAAGCCCTGCCTTGACTGATCGGCACCAAAATAGGAGACAATAAGTCGTAGCGTCATATTGCAAAAGACAAATTCGAGTCAAATTAATGATTGTTTTTCAGAAATGAAAACTTTTCCTGGTACTCATATTACAAAATAGATACTATTCAACTACAATATATAAAATGAATGTCAAGTACAATTATTTAAACGTTAACATGAATAACATTATTTAAATTTACTAAAACCTTGCATTCAAAAATCTCAATTTAAACTTTCTTTAAGTTATGAATTTGATTAATTATGTTAACATGGAATTTATGGGCAGCAGTTTTAATTAACTGTTTAGCTATATATTGGTTGCTCCTTCAAAATATTTTTTTTTATTTAATTAGTAAAATTTTTTGAAAGAACAACCAAGATATATCTAAACAGTTAATTCAAACTACTCTCTCAGCACTCCACACATATAAATTTCATAAGATGCGATCCATGTCAACATAATGAATCAAATTGTCAAAATGTCAACATAACTTAAAGAAAATTTGGGGGGAAATTCAAATTGAGATTTGAGATTTTGATTTGAGATTGAGATTTTTGAACGCAAGGTTTTTGTAAATTTAAAAATTTTTATTCATGTTAATGTTTAAATAATTGTAATTGACATTCATTTTACATATTGTAGTAATCCTATGTATTTTACAACATGAGTACCAGGAAAAGTTTTCATTTCTGAAAGGCAATCATTAATTTGACTTGAAGGGCTACGACTTATTGTCTCTTGTGTTGGTGGCGGCCACGGCTTAATTGAATTTTTCATCATGAAAATAATTATGAAATCATCAAATACAAAATGTACAATTAAATAAATTTTATTGATTAATCAAAATAAATTAAAATCAATTCCAATTACATAAATAAATAATTAAAATGGAGTATAAAAAAAATGATAAAACAGCAAAATGTGCTTGGTGACATGTTGACTTGGAAATGAAAATTAATTCAGGTAACTTTGTAATATTAATATATAATTCATCTTTTGTAAGCCATAAAATTGTTGTTTTGATGTAGGGGCAATTGTAGTCCTCGAACATGTCAACAAGAAAGCTTCTTAATTAAAGAATATTTAGTTATGCAATATATGGAGTATTTGGATCACATTTGATTTTTATTCATCATGAACTAATTCAACTCCACAACTATAACCTTTGCAATCAAGTATTATTATTAAAATTACCGACAATGAAATAACTTTTTAAATAAACAACATTTTCAATAAATTTTTAAATTTTTATTCTACGCAAAATATATATTTTCAGAATTAAAATATTAATCGTATTTTATTTGTACTTCCTACAACACAAAAGATATATTTATGTCAAAATAGTTTCGTTATCTTAAACTCTAAATATTTATCCGCGTCTTAAAAGAACTAACAAAAGCAGAGCCAAAGCAGTAACACACATCCGCTTCTGTGCATGCATTACGAGTTAAAGGAACGCTACCTTCGTGAGTTCATGTCATAATCAGCCAAACAGAAGGAGAGAACATCCCCTTTTAAGTGTTTTGAATATTTAATACGCCGCCAACGAAACCTCTCTAAGTGTATTGAAGTTGGAATAGTAAAGTTTGATTCATATTATTAACTGAAATACAATATGTGAACTTTAACAGACGATCTACAAGGACTAGTACCTTTTATTATGGAATAAATAAGTAGTTTTACTCTAAAATGAGATTGAAAATAAATTATAATTTATTTCAAAATAAATTTATAATAATATTATTAATCTCTTTGAAACATTCATCACAAAAGTCGTTATAAAGTGCATAAAATTTGAGGAATATTTTATTAAAGCTTAAAAAAATGCCACACGTAATTTGAGGTGTTTCAAAATTGCAACATTGTCCAGATTACACTAGTGTTACCGATTTAATATCTCAGGGCCAAATTTTTATACATGTTGATATTATAAAATGTACATGTTATTTTGACGTAAGATAATATGTGGGCCTTATAGAAAAAAACCTACTGACTTTTGTTGCGCAACAACATTAACAGTATAAAATCAAGTTTTCACAAAATCCACACAAATCATGAGAAGACTTAGAATAATCTCAGAAGGGTTTCATAATAACTTGTAAGGTTACGTGAATTTTAGCGCAAATCAGACTCTTCTTAACTATTATCATCCTGGTTGCTAATTGGTTAGTAGACAAAAAACTTATTGATTAGTATTTAATATTGGACGGATTAATACTGGATTGATTTTTAATGTCGATTTTAAATCGAGCATAATTATTTTGATTAAAGTGTAGTTGGATCTCAAAAAGTTTTAAAACTAGAGAGTTGTCTTGTTCCGTAAAGATACAACTATAAAGGACCGGTTAAAACGCAATAAATCTATACCTTATAGTGACAAGAAAAAACTTTAAAATCAAGTATTTATTTATCTTTGTTAAATAAGAGTGCATTACCTGTCACATTTTACTATTTGCATACTTGTTCTTTTTAATTAAAATTAGCTTTTAAATATTAATCAAATAAATGTTAGGGAAATAATTTGATCTAACATTTCTAATGAGCAATTTGTTAGGTATGTATTTTTAATTAAATTAAATATATTTTAAATTTTCAATAATAATCATATACATTTTTTAATTTTATTTACAATAAAATGTAAAGGTTACTAATAAATATTCTTTATATTTGAAACATTACAAAATGTTCTCTATTCATTTTAACTAATTTTTAAATTTCCGAAAGAAACAAAAGTTTAAAACATTACCCAGAAGAGACCTACAAATTAATTGCTTCTTTGAACGACGATTTGTATATTATATACAGATACCAAGTTATAATTTATCCAAGTTTGAAGTTACATGTGAATAAATCAAAAATATTTACGTTCATCAACGCTCAACGCAACATGCAGGATAATCATCGCATTATTTATGTATCCCGATCTCATAGAAAACGATAAGCTACTAATTTGAATCAAAGTCATCATCGGTTTGTTGGTTATTGATATTTTCGTTTGTCGTTTATGTATATTTTCTACTGGAGCAGTGGAACAGTAGACTGACTCGACTCATAATGAACAATGAACACGCGACTGTATATTCGTGGATGCGTATTCCTCCCGGATAATGTGTTGCGTAGTACATTATCATGTGCAAACTTATGTATGCATGTAGCCTGTGTGCATGTATGTTGTGTGGTACACTGTGTGCGGTACATCCCGTTCCGGACATACATTGCAATAAAAAAAAAATCGTTCGTTCGAGAACAACACATCAGTAGACAAAACGCATATCAAATCATTATAAAATTTACATGTCAATCATTTCAAATTGGATATACTTCAAAGTACTAACAGGTACCGTTCGTATAAAACTTGCAATTCAATTCAAAGAAAATGCAATTCACTTTAACACTTATTTCAATGAATCTACTACTGAACAAAATTATAATTTTTATTCGTGAATTTATAATCCCCTGCCCCTCAACACAATTTAAAATAAAACACAATACATTTCCATCGCTAACGCTCTACGCCCCTTTCATATTTAATCATACATTTATCTAGACAGTTACAGGCAGTGCGCAACCCTTAACAATCACAGATCCCCTTACTAGTTCAGGCTAATAAAATGAAAGAAATGTTTAAATTTAACAAAATGTATTAATATCATTGCAAGAAATGTATACATGCCGAAGAAATAAATATTAATGCATTTAAAATAAAATAATTAACGCCTCTAAAATATTAAACTAAATCAATACGTATTCATGAGTATATACGAATACTTACATAAATTGGCGTTCATGATTCATAGAATTGCATCCAAATTAATTATAAAATTGGTATACCTAATTTGGCTGCAGTTGTACCATTACAAATTTATTATTGCAATTATGCACAGTTACCTTATCAAATCATTTTAATTTAACCGGTATTCAAAAGTATTTAAATTTTTTTCAAATTATTTTTTTTTATTTTAATATTTTTAGAAATAAGTGAATAATAACAAATAATAGAATATGTAAATTTAATGAATATCTTGAAAAGGAATTAAATTTATTAACAAAAACCATTTTCAATTTTACGTGGCGAAGAAAATTATATTTCAATAGACAATCAATCTGTAAAATATAAAAAATCAAACAAGGCGACAGCCTGTTCTAATACTATTAACAAATATTTTCGCAGTACGCAATTTGGCGAAGAAGAAAATAACTTGCACTTGCTGAAGCAGTATTTTGTTTTCATATAGTTGTTCACAACCAATCATTTGGATCCATTGACTGTACATCAAAATTAATTAAATTGTTCTTTGAGAAATAAAATTTAGTTGTGCACGAACAAAAACGGGGGAAATCTTTAAAAATGAAATAAAACCCAATGCATTGTCCATTCTTAGAATTAAATTAGAAAATACAAGATTTGTAACTATATAATAAAGTTACTTATAAAATAAAAGGAAAAATTAAAATAATTCGAGGCTATATAGAATAAGGTTCCGCCGTAGGTCAGTCCGTATGTATTATCATATGTATTAAATAAATAAATACTGATGGGATACCCTTTTCCTATCCTATTTTAAAATAATGATAACATGACAACTTGTTTAGTAAGTTAATTGTGGAATTAATTAGTGCAATAAACAAATAAGAAAGCATTATTAAATATATTTTTTTCGTTGTATTTAAATTAAAAGATTATTTAAAACGTATTTGTAATAAGTACCTATCAATTATTTTGATTTATGTAAATAAATAAAATGATTTAATTAGGGATATTTGGGATGCATATACCGGCACATATGTTAGAGAAAGAGAAATGATCCTTGTCCTTATGTGTTAACGTACGTAAGCGTGTATGAATAGATATTGTCGCTGATCATTGGTACGCGTCGAAATAATATTAAATCTTTTTAAATTCTCTACTCCGTGTATTAGGTATTGTTAATGATGCTATAATTTATTTATGTTTTAACTCTCGCGGACACACTCCGGATACCCGTAGAGGGTCACAACGTGATATATCTCATAAATAAGGTAGTAGCGTACAGCACAGACAACACAATTTGAAGAGGAAATAATAATCGTTTTTCACGTTTACATACCGAATTAAATCGCCCAATTGTTGGAGTAAAGATGTGCTACTCATATATCCCATAATGCAGTTCAAACGGCTGCAGATTTACTCCCTATAGATATTCAAGGAATAACTGTTAAACTATATAACCACTCTTATATTTACACTGTGAGAGTCGAGAGCCTAAAACAATTTTGTGCTGATACTGAAGTAGAATACAAATGATTATTAGGTGTATCGAGAATCAGATGGTTAGCATTACTTCCTGCAGTGGAGTTTTACAATTATTCAAACCATTATAATCTTAGTTCCTTTCTAACGAAAAATGTCCAAAGTTAATAGAATTTTTTTCTTAAATGAACAGTCAGAACTGTGGCTTTATTTTATTCACAATCACACTGTCACACAATCCTGTTAAAACAAACTGAAGGACAAAAGTCATTCCACCGACATTGAGGAGTATGTTAATTGAAAATGGCAATATACAAAAAATTTGGGTAGTAAAACATATTACAAATTTTTACAATAACATTGTTTCTTATCTAGTTTCTTATTGAGCAAGTTAAAAATTTTAAATGGGTTAATTTAAAAAAAAAAAACCAATTGAGTGAAAATATTGAGACGACAGTGACTCTGATGAAAAAGTATTGACTACGAAATAGAACTTGAAAACAATTATTTAATGAAATTTCATATTTAAAACGTTATGATACATGAGACAAAATTGAGAAATGGCATTCATATTAATTGATTTGAAATTGATTGAACTTTTAAAACTATTTTTCTGAGAATCACGTCTTCTTCCAGGCTTTAAAAAAGATTGTGGAATTTGTTCTTTGTTTACCTAGAACATACGCCGCCACAGAACGTGTTTTTTCTATATACAATAATTTTTGGACATCGGAAAATTCACTATCGTATTTAGACATAGTAAAAGCAATGTTAATAAAGAAGTACAAATTTTGAATGCAATACTTGTGAAGATTTTAAAAACCAAGTAGGACGTTAAGGAGTTTCTAAAACAAATTCACTAAATCATTGTTTTGTTTTGTTCATTTTTCATACAGTTTTTTCTTATTACTTTGTATTCCTATTTATGTTTATCAATGTTAAGAAATATTATATGAAATGAATACTTTTTTAATAACTTTCTGTTTCCAACTTGACTGTTTCCAAATGTTATGTGTTTAGTTCTTGCGTACGCGTATGTAAAATAATATTGTTGAGATTTTTTCACCTTTACCCCCCTTGCTTGACTGTTGGATGTTTGAATGTTGGAGTCCCATATTTCCGGATTTCAAATACGGTCACTCTATTTACCACTATCTAGCTAATTACTTTAGGCCATCATGGATGTACACTCAATGAGATCTGCGTTCCTCACACATACTAATAAGTGCCAAAAGGTAGGCTTTTACCTGTCACTGATTTATTACCAAGAAAATCGATTTAATACACATACACTCATAATAGCACCCTCTTGTTCTACTACTCTGTTTGGTGCATAGGTCTGTGCTCCTTGTGTAAAAGAATTTGTTTAAGATTTAATTAAATATCATAGGGTTTAATCAATGATCCTTTCTACATTTTAATTGTAAAACTTATTTATGGTAAACCTGCCAGTAAGCGTCTGCTTTTTCTAATTTATTCCGTCATTTATATAAACATTTTACAGCATCTAGCCATCCTTAATCATTTACATAACTCTAACTGTTTATCATAAAGCTAAAAATTGTATATCACTATACTGTAATATATTCATAAAATAACACATCAAAAGAATATTTCAATTACCTATTTAAATAAAAAATGTTTTATAGGTTTGGAATCCTCTTTATTGTATTCATAGTTTACTGCTTATACCAATGCCTCAGGACTTCCCTTCGGGAATGTTTCACCACATAAGAAGAAGGTTTCGCTACGCAACATACACACAAACCGTTCCTTACTTGTACTTTGTACATTACCTCGAGTAATTAAATATTCCCCATGCAACTGCGATAGCGAACGTATTTGCTCTTGTAGCTCTTATAATTCGATAAAATAAAAGCTCATATACAAGGATTAACAACGCAAGACCCAAATATTTAACCGTAACTATAATTTAGGACTCATAAAGTGAGTTAACGACTCTTTAACAAAATTTATACCGCAGTATCTTATTGCTTAATTTCTATTTTAACGGTGTAATTACTCGATATAATATAACTTCTACAATAGGCGATTTATTAAAATGCACCTTTGTGATTTATATGTATTTAAACTATTGTAAGTGTTTTTACGTTGTTTATAATATATACATATAAAAAGGTGTTAGTGCCAGAGAGAGGCAGAGTAATAACTGTAATATACTTTATCATTCTCATTTAGTATAAACAAAGTTAATAGTATAATTTTCACAAGGAACAACATTAGTAATCTATAGTAATAATGTCAATAATCTAGTCATAATGTTAGCTAATACTCATACTCAATGTAGTATACTCAATCTCAGTAATTAAATAAATAAAAACTTTGTAAAGAACGTGAAGTCTTAATTCAATAAGGTTTTTGTCAATCGAGTGAAGAAAATGTCATAAAACCAACCAATCTTTCACAAATCTAACAACAATATTGACGAAACCGTTGGTACGTATCTTCAGCGATCAAACGTGTTAGTGTCGGCGGATGTACGCTAAAAACCAATCATCCAGTGTTCGAAATGAGGTCAAGAGGCTGATTCCCTTTGTTACATTCGTGGTGAGTTAATGGTGTCAAGACAAAAACGACATATAATATCGTTCGTGCGGCAACTGTATCTCGCGTATTTCGAGATTTGGCGTTCCAATTGTATAGCGTGAGCCACAAAATCAAAGTGATGTCCAAATCTGCCATCGGTTTCACGTCCTGGCCAGCATGGTCCAGCTGTACCAGTGCCTATGCCACCAGAATATTTACCTGAAGTAGATGATTCTAAAATTGAATCAACTGAAGAAACCGAACATAACGATATGGAGTACGAACCGGGCAATTCTGCTCCACAATCTGAACTGAACACAAACTGACACACATTTCCCAAATTCCCATTTCACAAACTGACACCATTTACACAAACTGAACTGAACGATTTGATTCGCGACTTATATCTGACCAAAGAGGGTTCATAAATGCTTGTTCATGGCTTAAAATTAAGACTTTGCTCGCAGCTGCCGTTCCATTTTCCTCGGTCAGGTACAGAGAGAAAGATTTTATTCCATACTTTTCGGAAGAAGGAGGCTTAGTATTTTGCAATGATGTGTGTAGACTGTTTATGACATTCAACATTCCGTACGAAAGCACTGATTGGAGACTATTCATCGATTAGTCAAAACGAAACCTTAAAGTTGTCCAGCTTTACAACTGAAACAGGTATGCGTCAATAGCCACAGGGTATTGTGTACACAAACAGGTATATAAAATAAATTAACTTTTTGTGAACGGTATGACAATCTTTTCTCCAGAAAATTAAGTACGACGATCATACTGGATCATGTGTGGTGATCTGAAAGTCATATCGATGATCCTTGGACAGCAATGAGGGTACACAAAGTGTTCGTGTTTCCTATGTGAGTGGGATAGCAGAGCCAGGGAAAACCAATGGAAACAGAAAGATTGGCTACAATGAGCGTAATTTGAAACTGGTGTAAAAAATGTGCTCCAAAAACCTCTCATCGAGTTGACCAACGTTCTCCTTCCACTTCTACCTACTAAATTAGGTTTGATGAAACAATTTGTGAAAACCTTACCAAAAGATGGTAAATGTTTCCAGTCATTTGTAACACATTTCCAGCATTGTCAACCGCAAAACAAAAAGAGGGTGCCTTTACGGGTCCGGACATTAGAAAACTTTGCAAAGATGGAAATATTGAAACAGAAATGGAAGTTGCTGAAAACCAAGAAGAATCCGAATTTCTATCGTTGAGACAATGCAGCAGAAGTACCAAAATTTATGCTGTTCCATGAGTTTGAAGGTTCATTTCCCACATTCACATTTGGACTACATGCCTGAGAATCTGGGTACTGCCCGTGAAGAGATGGGTGAGAGATTCCATCAGGACATTAGCAAGGAAGATGGAATACTACAAAGATGGCGGACTATTACTGGATGTTGCACCGAGATGATCCCAGAAGAACACATGCACGGAAAAGCCTGAAACAGAGCATGGCATGTACTACATTTGGCAAATTGCGATTTGCAAAAAATTCTAACGCGATGGAAAGACACTATGAATCTAACAATCTAACAGAATCCTTCAGAGTACGTATCTGTCATCAACAATTGAAACAAAAATAGAAAGACATTTGAAATAAAGTGAAACAAAGTCATTTGACTGTGTGCAGCAGAACATCCTATATGTCACCTTAGAAAGATTCTGAAAGTTGCAACTTATACGAGGAATTCTCATCGGATTAAAACCAGAAACTTTATCTATATCACTCGTTGAAAACTCGAGATAACAATCCGATTTTGGTTCTCGCGCCTGGTAATAAACCTAAGTATTACACTAGGACAAATACTATTTCTTCAGTTTAACATCTACCTGTTACAGTAGTTGCTGTATTTTTGGAAACATAAATTTTTAGGATACTTGACAATAGATTAATTTTCTAAAAAAAGTTCCAATCAAAAATTTAGAAAAGTAAATAACTGTACCAAATATTTATCAATTAAATTAAATTAGCGAGGTTCTTTCGAATTTATCAATAATAAGATGGAACAATAAAGAAAAACTGGAATTAAAGGAAAGGACAGAAAACGTGAAATTGGAGAAAATGGAATGTCAAAAAGTTGGAATGAAGTGTTGGAATATTAATAAAAATAATTATGATTGTAAGAGGAATGTATGAAGGGACAAAAGTAAAAGCAGCAAGAGTGGAGAATTGCACGTCTGATTGGTTTGAAGAAAGGAAAAGGTTAAGAAAGGAATGTGGAATAAGTGGGAGTTTATTTAATATTTACATGTCAGAATTTGGAAAATGAGAAAAGGATAATATAGGGAGGTACGTGGCAAAGAATAGGTGTGATCATTGAGATAGGCGGATGATTTTGTGTTTACGGCAGAAGCGAAGAAATGATTGAAAGTGTGAATGAGTATATGGAGGAGAAGGGTATATGGATGAAGTGACATAACAAAAGCAATGGTGTGTAAGAAAGTACGAGGCAGGTAGGAAAAAAAACCAAATTTGTGTTAAAGGAGAAAATATGATTGAAATTGTGAAAATATTAAAATATCTAGGTTTTAAGTTAAATTATAATGGAAATTGCAAGGACTTGTAAAGTTTGCAGTGATGGAAGCAAGAGTAATAATAGAAAGGCTAAGAAGCATGTGAGAAGAAACGTTGGTTGTTTTGGTGAAAATAAGAATCATAGAAATGAAAGTTTGTGTGCAAAGTATATTATCATATGGAGCGGAAGTATGGGGTGTAAAAAAAGAGAAGTGATTTCGACTGAAGTGTGTGGTATTAAGCAAATAATTGGTGTGAAAAAGTCAACACCGGGTGAGATAATTTTGCTAAAAAGTGAGAAGAATAGATATTGGAATAAAGAAAGAAGTTAGTAAAATTTCAGATTTATTTGAAAGTCTGGAGGATGAAAGCAGGCTTATCTGTTTGAACAAATGAGCGAAAGAGAGGAAGAAAGTGAATGAAAGAATAGGATTGCCTATGGAAGAATAGTTCAAGGAAATCTGTGATGTAGTCGGAGTTGTAAATCCGATTAATGAGCTGTGATTGTAAAGTAGACGAAGTATATAAAAATTAATGATATTGAGGTGCAATAAAAATGGGATTCATAATAGGAAATATTTCAGTATAATGAATGCTGAGGAAATGCCAGTGTATATTTCATGCTTACAATTGAAGTATGAAAAAGAAATGATGGATTTAGATCTGGGAACCAGAAAATGGGAAAGTGGTATTAGATAGAAAAGAGATAAGGAAAGGTGGGAGCATTGGGTCAATCAATGTACGGGTAGGAATTGGAGTAATAAAGAAAGGTGTTTAGCGGGTACTGTAAGAGGCATTTTAGAGAAGGAATACAATTATAGAGATATTGAAAAGAATTATTTACGAGAGCAGAAAAAGGAATTGGCATCAGGCGATGAACGAACGGGAAATATTCCTTATTCCTTCTAAGGGAGGGGGATGGATTTTGATTTTTTTTTTGATCGTTTGGTTTTGTTATTTTGTGTTTCCTATTGTAATTATATA
>WYDF02268347.1:0-32074 GCA_009867245.2 Adranes taylori
AGGATGCCAGAAAAATTGGTGCAGCTGACTGGAAGGTCCTTGCCAGAGACCGGAAAGGATGGCGGACGAGGCTGGAGGAAGTCGAGGCCCTGTAGGGCTGTAGCAGTACTGATGATGATGATGAAGTATTCGTAAGACAAAACTTATAATTTGTAGGTTTTTTGTTTTCAAATTTTCAAAATTGTGGGCTATCTTCATGGGAGCCATTTTATTTGGATGAAATTTCTTCAAACTTATTATATATTTGGTAAACCCAATAAGGAGTATTATTTGTAAGTATTTGTAAGATAAAAATTATAATTTGTAAGTTCTTATTTACATAGATTTTTATATTACAAAATTGTGGGCTACCTTCCCGGAAGACCTTCGATTTGGGTTAAATGTTTTCGCCACAACAAATTTTATTTCAAAATCTCGAAGCGTTTGGCCACAGCGATGTTTTGATTTACAATATGAAATTCACAATTTGTTGACAAAAATATTTGTAACTTAAGAACCGCTGAGCATATTACATTGATACTTCTACAAATGTTAGAGGATAGCCAAGAGTTTTCAATAAAATTTAAATATATAGGATATTCCATTTAAAAAAATTAAACTTTATCATGTAACACTTTTTTGAAACATCCTGTATATCTGAAAATTGCCAAAGATGCTCATTTGGCAGCATAACAAATCCCCAAAATTTCAAATTGTTACCAATCATGCACACCAAGTTATTGGAAACGGACGTACTATTGTCCCAGCCAGTATACTTACGTAATTGATTAATGTACCTCTTGTCACATGCTCTGCATTGAACATGCTTTGCGGAATGTTTCATACATTCTCATCATTTTTCCTTCTATTTCATTATGTTTATCTGCTCTTCTATCAAAAGATTTTGAAATGCAGCACTCAATTATTGGATGGCTTCTATTGCAAATGACACGAGTCTTTCCAGAATTTCAACTGTTTTACCTCTAACAAGTGTTGCCCAATCAAAATGGCAAAATCAAAAATTATTTATGAATGGTATATTTTCATTACTACATTGAAATATGGAAAATGAACTTACGACAGTAAAAAATAAATATTAAATTAAAACAATATTGAAAGCAGGTTTGTAAGATATTAATATACAGTTATATTGTATTAAAAATTAAACAAATTGTTTTTTATTATTTATCAATGTAATTTATTTTTATTAAAATGAAAATGCATGGCTACACCAAAAATACTGTTACTTTTTTATCTTGATATCCTAGAACTTATTAATGAAGCAAAACTTTGTCCATTGAATGAGTAGCGCACAAAATAGGGAAAACATTTTTATTTTATTTATATTTCGGAGACAAAATTTTATGTCACTAACTCTGTCGCAAGAAATAAATGAAAAAACTGATTAACAAGTTTTACGTACGCAAACAAGAAAAGTTAGGGTTGCCACTGCAAAATAAGGTTACTATATATTTTTAGCTTTTCAAATATACCGGTATTAAATACTGACTACATTAATTATTCTAAAAATAGGGAAGAAGACAACTTTCTGCAATTGAAATTATCAGTTTAAGAATGGAATCTGAACAACTGGAAAACAACTCGATCTGTATTTAATAGTACTCAATTCTTGGGCCTAATAGTTTTTTCACATATAGTCCATATGATACACTTTTACTTGTTAAGTTGTTCATATTGCTTGCCGGTATAGTATTAAATTTAGGTCAGATAAGAGTTTTGTTAATAAGGGAATACAGATAAGTCTTACTGGCCCAGAAACCAGGTTTGTGACTTGAGTTTTTTTCTAAAGTTCTCATCATCACCATAACAATATGAGTATAAACAGGTAATTCTAGCTGTATATAGTAACCAGAAACAGACGCAAGATAATTGAAGGAAATCATATTATGACTATAAGATTACTAAATAACATATATCATTCAAACTGTATAAATTCCATACAATTTTATGTGCTACTTATACAAGTTATTGATCTTGATAACGGAAAACAATTTCTATATCTATATATAATGTGTAATACAATTATTACAAAACCTCTAAATATTTACTAGTTTAGCGATGATTGGTTTACATTTGGAATTATAATTATACCACGTTTCAGATAAGACCATGACTCCTTGCGCACAAAAAGGCGTGAACTAGAAGATAGGATCGTTGTAATTGAGCTGTAAATAAAATATTGCCCGCAATAAAAATGGTATGTGCAGTTTATGTCATCAAACCAACCATACTACTAAACCAACAAAATTGATTCAAAATGACATAAAATATTCTTCAAATATAGTGATCGTGCTTCAAATGGTTCAGAATAAGTTTCTCATTTCATACATTTGGTTCACGTGACATAGTATTAGCACCACAAAAAATAGAAGTAATTTTCGGTACCATAACATTGTATATATAACTAAAGTTTATGTGATTTTGTCCGTGACTGAAGCCACTATTATTGGTAATTCAAACGCGGTGTAAATTCGTCTGGACGGACTACCACCATGAATATATATATATATATATATATAGTGAAGATTTTATAAATATTCCTAGAACCTATAAAAGAGGACCGGAAAGTAATGTCAAGACGTAGAATTTTTAATCAGTGGTGTAATCACCCTCGTTATCAAAAACCTTTCGCCATCTAGTGTGCAAATTTTCAATGCCGGATCGATAAAAATCAATTGGTTTTCGAGCAAAATAGCTGGTCCAAATTTTTTGCCACATAAATTCTGTTGTAGCGATTGATGTAAAGGAAATCCGATGGTGCAATGTACGGCAAGTATGGTGGGTGAAACCTCCCACTCCAATTGATTAATTTTCTCCAATGGTCTTGCATTATCATGTATCCTGCAACAACGCCTTTTCTGTTGATCAATCGCTGGAAACTCTACAATTAAAGACTGATTTGTTCGATCTAATTGTATATAGTAAAGGTCTACATTCACGCGTTTCACCACTTCAAAATGAACGAACTCTGCGAATACTCCTGCAAACACACACAAGCGCCTTTTTGAAATGTAAACCTGGCTTCGCAGGCCATCGTGATGATTCATGCGGAACCACTGATTTTCGCGTTTTGGATTATCTGTATTGTGCCGTTAAAGCAATAACATGCATGTCGTTAATCGGTTAGCGGGATTATCCGGAACCCAAACTCGTACTCTGCTTAATTTACAAAGCTACTGCAAATGTTCTTTAATGAACACCAACGGACTTGCTCAACTTACGCCTTTAACTTCTCGTTGTTGGTTTTCCTGATCGATACAAGTCGAAAAGATCAAAATTACATCGAAAACTCCTCTGGATTTTACCTGGCCATTTCAGCCAAAACTATCAAAAATTTTAAGATTTATTTATAACTAAATACGTCACTTTAAACTTAAATTGTCTTTGGCATGACTTTGAAATACACAATCAGCTGACAAATGATAAACAAATATTGATATGAATAGGAACAACATTATTTTCTGGTCCCCCTAATATATTAGGCATATTATTAACAAATTGATACCTATTTAGAAGATTGTATCTATAAGCAACAATTTAATTTTATCAATAAATTCAATATTCTTCTGGGACTCATTGGATGTATTGCATGTCGACACAGATGCCATCGCCCAAATAAGGTAAAGGTTTCTATGTACAATCAGTTCAGAATATTATGGCAGGTAACTTTAAATTTAATTTTTTAAAGTGGTTAATTAATGCATCCTTTAATTTATGCAAATTTAATCTCTCTATTAACCATCAACATTCAGCCTATTGAAGTCCAGGTTTGGACTTCAAGTTTTGCTCCAACCTGAATATATTCCTTACGCCATCACATCGTGTGGATTGACGTCTTTCATTTGAAATGCGTCTTTCGTCTGTCATTCTTCGTTCGCGCTCACCAATTCACCACGTACACTAACTAGTATAAGAAGGCCTGCCCACTTGTTTTATATGTAATAGAAGCACCGCACCGTAAATGATTCTTCTTGTTTCTTATTAGAAATCGTACTTCTTGTTAGAAAAACATTTATCTAAGTTCTATAAAACAGTACTTTTGCAAATATATCCTGCAGTTGAAAAAAGTTTTATTATCTTAAAACAGGTGCTGTTATTACTTCCGTGGGGTTCTCATCAAAAATATATTATTCATGAAATCCATATAACAAAAGCTTCCAGAGGTTAAAATGAACATAATTTATTGGCACATTGATGCCCCCGTCCCCCTACCGCTGATGAATCCATTTTGCGTGTGTGACAAAATTCCTTTCATTCTTACTTCTTCTTCCAACATTCCATTTATACTCCTCAGAAACAATCTATGTAGACCATTCATAACTGTCATACCCCTATAACTATCCCCATCCATTCTATTTCCTCTCTTACATACTGGCATAATTTCTCCTTTTTTCCATTCATTCAGAACTCCATCTTCTCCTTTGCAAATTCTATTCATCCCTCTTACTAAAGCCTCTAACCCATTCTCATTCAGTTATTTCTATAGATCAACAGGCATTCTATTCGGTCCAGCTGCTGTTCCCTTTTTAATTTTTTCCATTGCTCCCTTCACCTCTTCTATATTTATTTCAGCCACATCACCTTCCTTAGTTAAGTCTATTCCCCTTTCAGCATGCACTCCAATTACTTCCAAGTTTTCTTCCATAAACCTTTCTTTCCTACATTTCTCTTCCTAATCTTTTATACTTAGATTACATCTTGCTCTTTTCTCACCCATTATCCCCTTATTTCTCAAATCTGTTTTTTGAATATAATCAGGTTAATAGAGTTTAAATATTTTATTATTAAATTTTTTAAATATTTTTGGAAATAACAATTCAGATTATCATCTGTTTTTTTTTCTTTCTTCTTTTCGTAGATAGAAACCTTCAAAATGCGAAGGATATATATTCATTACAAAGTCCGTTTGTCAGGTTTTTACCGCATGTAGTTAGAGAAGGGGCGGCGTATTATTTTTCTAACCGTTGGTTTATGTAATTTTTTTGGTTACCATATCTGTCTAAATGGGTTTTGGAAATTTCATTACTTAGCTGTTTGGGGTGGCTATTATAGTTACATTGCATTGAATGTGTAATATTTATCAAATTCGTGAACATTTGTTCATTTTGTTTATTTAAAGATTAATAATTCAACGTTAGCATTTATTTTACTAGTAACATTAAATTTAACTTCTGACATATGCTTAAATGAAAACATAAAACATAAGCATACTTGGTTGGAAGGTTTTTGTGCAAACCCAGAGGATATCCTTCGGTCTGTTAATGTCATGTGTTCTGCTGTAAATCTTAATTTACAACATTATTTTGTAAATTTTAAAATATAATTTTACTTCAGGTTAGGGTAGAATTTAAAGGTAACGACACTTTATTAATCCGATTGTTAGACTTGTTATTTTTCTACTAATTTTTCGAAGCTCGAAGTAGCTAGTCTATCATATATCATAAATCTAACTTGATGCGTTCCTAAATAAAGATTACTGAACGCTTGTTACCTTTACTACACCTGTGATACTATTTGAAAGTATAAAAAAGGGTGTTATTTGTTATATGGGAATTTTATTTATGTAGACTGTCTGTTTATTTATTTACACAGTTTTGCAGCCCTAATCGTTTCAGCGACATAATCTAGGATTGCATACGGCTTGGTTGAGGTATAATTCACGTTAGTCCGGGAAAACAACCTCATTGCATAACACAACTAACCGATTGGATCACAGTACGAGAAGATTGCGGTACGTTTGAAAGCTTAAGTTACTAGATGCTTCGACATTTTCTTGTGAAAATATTGGGCTTACCCTGTAAGGGATTAATTTCTGTTGTGATGTCAATCTTTGAGAAATAGACTATAATAACAACTCTTCCTCTTGAAAAACAGAAATAATTCATACTTTTCAAACCGCTTCATTTAAATCGTACACAATGTATGCACCCCTTAACAGTTAAACGGACGTCCCACTGTTTGTGAGCTGTTCAAGCTCCCGTTATTCGCAATAAATTATACAGGTACGTCACACGTCTCCGGTCTGCACGCATTGCATTTAGCAATGCGTGTGGGCGTGTACCCCAAGTATGATTTAAAATGCTTGAAATATATTTTGCACACACACACACGTATAACACAACAAGTGCAGAACTTCTTGTGAATTGCTTCGCATGGGGAATGGTTTATGATGAAGTAATGGTTGGTTATGGACAATTAAGATAATTTCTTTTATACGTCTTTATCTTTTACCATCAGAATTTTAAGTATAACCAAATTATATTTTTTGTAACCATTACTTATCGGAAATTTTTGTTTTACGCAAATTATGGATATCGTAATAGCCTGCTTTTTTCCACTGGTAATACATAAAAACATATGATCCTAATTTTAAACGCCAAAATTAAACACGTGTGATCGAACTCTGATTTTTGCTTTGAAAGATTCATCTTATTTATAAGCATTTGACAATTCAATTGTAAAAGTTCATAACGCTTTAATAGTAATATTAATTGTATTTCAGCGACGAAAAGATAGAGTTCATATAATCGAAGCATGTCTTTTTGATATATTAAATATTTGATAAAAGCGCTACGAATTTCCACACACATATGCATAGTACTTCCCAATATAGTACTAATGAACAAACTTCTGCACGCAAGTTCAACTTTAGGTGAACTTGCGGCTTTAGGTGCACTGCGGCATTAGGTGCACTGCGGCTTTAGGTGCACTGAGAGATGACATAATTTCTGGGAGTGCTTTAAAAGAAAAACTTAAAAATATGAGGTGACAACTGCTCGTGGTAACTTTTTATGCTCCTGATCACGTAAATATATTGTCACGTATTTTTTTGGTTACGTGCATAATGGAAAGTATGAGAGACGGGTGTCTTTGTTCGACTCTAATCCTTTCGCGAAGTTTTGGGATCGAATAAAAATACTGAAATAAATTATGATCAACTAACGAGGGAAGGATAACCGTATTTATCGCGAATTGGACCGATTTTGGGGGGAGCTGATGGCTTAACTGTCAGTACCAAGATTTATTAACGCCTTAAATTCTTAAGCAATATTTTCTATAGAACATGCGTGAACAAGAAACAACGTAAATAAGTTTAACGTTAGTGATCGGAAATCCTCAAAAAAATTGTAATAACAAAATGCAATAAAAATTGTAATAAATAAACCCACGTTCACTGGTCATTAAGTAAAATAAATTAATGAGCCCAAAATAATAACATAAATCAAATAAAATTGCGTAATAAAAGGCACAGGAAACTTAGCTCGAATAAATATAAACTGTTTACAAACATTTACATTGGTGTGGGCATCATGTCGATACGAAAACAAAAATAATCCTTGACACCTCAGGATTTAATTCAGTAATTAATTGGATAAAAAAATAGTTCTAGCTCCACTCATTAATTAACTCCACTCAAATAAATTTAGTTCATTAATTACTTGGGATAAAGTAAGTTTTATTTCACTAATAAATTAGATTTAAATTATCATACGGATGTGTATCGTCGTTTATTGACACGACTACATTAATTGTTTAATTAATTAGTTACATTAAGCAGGTCGTCTTCGAAAAATATGTAACAAATATGAGAAACTAACAAATCAGAAGAAATGTCGTTGAACCGCGGGTGGATGGCCATTTCTGCTATAAGGTATTAAGCTTTATCAACACCCTTATTTGTGAGAACGTCATTGTATGTATTTATCTGAATACGCACTAACTCTGTATTTGAACCTATTACATCGAATAAATATTGTTTTATTAAATCGTCTATATATGTTTAAAGTCTGTTGGTCGACATATGCAAGGTGTTTTGCGTTAATCTTGAATTAACTCCCAAACTAGATCCGATTTTGATGATCTGTTTCTACAAGATTATTGCAACAAATGTGTATCATCCTACTTATTGTAGAGAAATCAGTTTTTTATGGAATTAGCATGTATTCAAAGCAGCTAAGTGTACAATTGAAAACAGAAAACGGACTATAGAGCCACGTTGTTACTAACTCCACTGGTTTCTCTTTGTTCATATACGAGAGACGTATATTTGCATATTATAAATGATCATATGGATGGGTATCGTCGTTTATTGACACGACTATATTAATTGTTTAATTAATTAGTTACATTAAACAGGTCGCCTGCTAAAAATGTGTAACAAATATGAGAGACTAACAAATCAGAAAAACTAGTGTCCTACCACCTAATTCCTTGATTAAATCTTGGTCCGAGCCTACGCCCTACTTGCATATATTGTTCGAAATTATTATAGTTTAACTAACTATCTATTAACCCTAACTCGCTAATTGAAGCGGCCATAATTAATACTCGACTAATTACCTGCGGTTTGCGCTGCCACACATACATGTACCGCTGTGTAGTGTGCTATCTGTCAAGTCATTAAACCCATTAGGTCCGTCGGCAAAAACCAAAAGCGCATTTTAAGTGTCAGGTTTTTAATGTTTTATATGATATTTCCTGTTATGAAAGAAAGCTTAATTGATACTGAAGGTGTTAAATAACTTTAGCAAGTTTCGTGAGGATGCTTGACTCACCACACATTTTAAAGGAACCAGCCATTTTGAATTAATTTAGATGATACTTGAATATAAATTGTATAAAAATGTATACATTAAAATTTATTTAAAACAACAACAATTTCTAGCGTTACACTTGCCTCCCCCAAAAAAAAAAAATTCGCCCCGTATAAAATGCAAAGGCAGGACAAACAGAAAAAATAGAAACAAAAATAAATTTTATCTTATTTTACAGCTTGAAATTCTATATATAACTTCGCGTCTACTCCTAGTATGTGTCCTATTCACTCCTTATCAGTTCGGTGCTTACAGTTTACTAAGTTTTGAATAAATTTAAAGGAACGCAAATAGAGGTCGCTTCGTTGAGATCGCTCCAGTGACCAGTTCCATCTGCGTTATCAATTTATATTTACAGACACCAGTGTTATCAACAACATTTTCACCAGGTTGCAATGCTACCGCTGTTTTGGTTACGACATATTTATATGTCCTTTACCTTATCTATATTATTTGCTATTGATATTTTGCAATGTAAAATGTAATTTGTACCGTAAGTTGATGCTTTACATATTAATCTTTTAAGTTCCTCGGTACGGTACAGGACTAGTCTTTGTATGTGACTGCGCCACCTACAAATAGCCACCTAGCACTTGCAACAACTTTTTGAATATTTGTTACTAGTGAGGTCATTGTAACAGTTGACCTCATTCCTTTTTTCTCGTATTTACTATTCCTCTAGTATCTCCTAGTCTTAATTCAATTAATACGTTCAGTTTTTCCTTTCGCGCCCTATTTGATGTGATACCTTTTCGGCTCCAACATAAAAAGTACTGTATTAATATATCACTTCGTTTAAAGTAGGATCGATCTCCAAATTCATTTGTTGATCCCCAATAGTTCACATTTTGAACATAGCTAACTTAATGTTATTGCCAATGCGACAAATGTCATTAAACAATTTTTAAATCTTAATAATATTTAATCAGGTTAATAGATTTTATTAAATATTAATATAATAATAATATTGCTATTAATATTAAAATATTAAGAGCAGTTAATAAAATGATCTACAATCAGGAGTAGTTTAAGTAGTAAAACTGCAATGTTCAATCAATTATAAATAAATATAGTTTACTAGTGAGAAAAGTGTGGAAATGTTATTCTAATATTAACTTACATGAATAAATAGAAAGGTTGTAATTTTCTCAAAGATTTCAATATAGCTACGAGATGTTGTCTTTAACCCGCCGATGAACCGCTTGGTTGGTGATGAACCGATAACACTCACACTCAAGTTATCGGTAATCATGCTATCGCCACGGTAGGAGTGATATTGTAACGATTAAATTTGTCATCGTTTTAATGTAGTTCTACTGTATATACTTTTTGTACAATCAACAGTCATCTAATTTATTCAATATAGCTAGATTCTTTCAAATATTTAGTGATTTAAGCATTTTATGTCCTATACGAACTAGTAATGTTATTTAACACTAAGAGATTCATTTGAACTTAAATTCATGAAATGAAATATAATGTATAAATATTCTGAGCATGATACTCGCATATTGGTTGACCTAGAATTTCACCATGGGAACCGAAGAGTAGCATTATATCTTCCGTCGGAAAGAAAACAATGTCGATGACGTAAATTATACAAATTATAAGTAGCAAGGAGGTCGTTGCTGATTGGTGATAATCAATAGGCAGCACAGCGTATTATGTGCCGCTGTTATTAGCAAGAATAGATCTAATTGGTGGTTACGGAAAACTTACTTTATGGCGAAAGGGACATTCCCAGGTAGTCCGACTGTGCGTCTAGGCCACGTATGTCCAGAAGAAATTTTGCTTACCGGACTCAAGTCAGCGTCTGTCTGGCCCAAGTATCCCCTATACTACCAATTGCATGTTTTTAAGTCGAGGATCGATGTATGGTATCCACATTTGTAATCATTGTAGCTACCACACAATTCGAAGAACAGTACTTTTCTTCCCGAAATTCTATTTGCTTTGGATCCCACATTAGTTGATGAATACCCGAAATCATAACATCTTGTCGCACGATGATGCCAAATTCAGCAATGATCTTTAAAAGAATACGTTGTACACACTAAAATAAGCCACTTATTTTGAAACGGAAGTAGTATTTATCGATATAAAGTTATAAACCCCTGCCTTGCGTTGTTATATAGACGATGAAATTCCAAAATAGCTCATTATACATAATATAACGGCTTCCAAATATATTAGTTGACGATCGAAAATTAAATTAAACTCTCGCTCATGTTCCTGCAATATAATGCAACATAAATTATACAAGCCATTTATAACGTATTTAATGGAAATGCACGACTTTATGTACAAAATAACAAGTCTGTAAGATACTCATGCCAAATAAATGGGTTTAGCCAAATTTAAATTTTCGATACAGGTATATTTAACGGTAATTTCTGACTCAGATCATAAACAATTACAGGTGAAGACTTAATTTCCACACCCAATCATAGAAAGTAGGATTGAATCGGGTATTTCATTTTGTTGACTTTGATAGTTATGCTATTTTAAAATCTAATTATAATTCTCCTAATAGATATTGTCTTAACCAATTCCGTTCTACAAATATTTATAGATTAGAATGTATTTTCAAACGTAGTTAGCGTTGCCACAATGGGAAATCATATGATCACATCTCGTAATCGTTTTATGATTTGTAGCAACAATGAAAAAAGGATGCCCCCGCGTTTATTTCGCTTCGAATTGAATGGTATAAAATAAGCCACCGGGTGTGATATCGAGTAACGCAACAACATTGGTTAAATCGGTGAATAGAAGATTCTATACTTTACAGATAAGGGAAAGGAAATCCGTAGATAGTTGGAATATATGAGGCCGGCCTCATAAATTGGAAATTATACACATTATAATTTTCAGAAGAACCGATGTGTGCGCGTGGAATATCAGAACATACTAGATAGGTTGTATATACTTCAATGCGCTCTATTACACCATTTTTATGCCAAACAATCTGACCATTTTTATGCCAAACAATCTGACACCAATGGATCCTCTTTTAGAATCAATAAGAACTGTACATGATATTTACCGTAACAAGAGTACCCCAATATCAAACCCGCCAAACACCCGCACATCTCATTCAGCCTATCTCGCACATCTCATTCATTCAGCACATCTCATCTCATTCATACCTAAGCCTAGAAACGCGCTGCTATAAAATCAAACTACCAGAAATACGTTCTCAAGTCAAAGTATCGATTTATTACCTTAAATTTTAGTCTTATATATGAAACCAATTCTTGTGTAACTATAAACAAATGAATAATTTATGCATCTACTAACATTCTCAAACATAGACCTTTTGAACAATTAAGTAATATATTTCGCTGATGAACTTAGCTTGAACAAGTTTTTAATAGAAATTAAATAATAGTATTATGCAACGTAAGGTGATACCATAATGTCTTTGGCTTGGCGTGTATTCTAATTACATTACATTCAATAAACTATTTGTTTTACTTATGCTGGGTGAGGAATTCTTATTTTATATTCCTTAAGAGGACGATCTTTATTCATTGGAATTTTTTAAAGTAATATTTTTAAATGGTATATTTAATAGTGTTTTTAGGAATATCAGGAAGGATACGGCATGCCTGACGTGGATCGTATCGTTCAGATGAACCCAAGTATATGTGTAACAATATATATATACTACATTTGAAGTAATCATCAATAAAATACTACTACTGTTTACATACCTAAAATTACATTTGATATATTATATATCATAAAAAATACAGCAGTTGATTTAGATAGAAATATCTGGGAGCATGGGAAACATTTGCCGTGTACTATCAAAATACATGTAAATACTTTCGCGGAGTTATCTGGAGACACCTACACCTGTTAGAAAGGCAATCCAAACTATTAAAAATATTTTATTAAATATTGCGTGGAGATTCCTCGGAATTTCTGGATTTCTAGGAATATAAAAGCCTATCCGGATTAGCAATATGTTACAGTCAAATATAATTCTGTAAATGATCAAAAATAAAATATGATTAAAATTAAGTAATGTCTTGGAGTCTCCAGATTTGAAGAATTTGTATTCTTCAGATTTATTACTCTGTTTACTGCATCAACAACAACGGTTTAAGCAAAAAACATCAGATTTCATAAATTTTAGCATACAATCAAATATTTATCACGTACGTTCCAAACACATACACAAAAATTCATAAACGTGATCGCCACTACATCTTTCTTATACTAGAAGTCTTACGTTTTGTTATATCTGGCATAAAACTACAGTTGAATCTTGTGTATATTTCATTACAAGTGAAGTCTGTCACCTTCTATTGACATATTAACAATTTTGACGGTCACCTTATAACTCGTAAATTCAATTAGCGCAATAGTTCTTTTTATGTAAATTAAATAACACTTGCGTGACCTAAAAATCACCTACCCATTAACTGCCCGGTTCATATACTTGGCTACAGCGAGAACAGCTTTGCTGTCCGCATTGCCACAGCCTACGGCCGCTCTTAACTCACTCTTTCCCAGTATTTCCCTACGGCGCGGACAGCTCCGTTGTCCGATTTGCCATGGCTACGACGCTCGTGATTTTTTATGACTAATTTCTAAAACTGGTCTGGCCTGCAAGGCCGACGGCCTGCATACTATAGGTTTATTAGTTGTTTAATCTGCACACGAACTGACTTGATCTGATTTGATCTTATTTTAGCTGATTTTATCTGATTTTAACTGATTTTATCTGATTTTATCTGATTTGAACTGATTTGATCTGATTTCAACTGATTTAATTTGATTTGAACTGATTTGATCTGAGTTCACCAGATTTGATCTGACATGATATAATTTGTTCTGATTTTATCAGATTTTAACACAATTGAATTGATTTGATCTGATTTGAACTGATTTGATTCGATATGATTTGATCTGATTTGATCAGGTATGATCTGATTTGATCTGATTTAAACAGATTTGATCTTATTTGATCTGATTTTAACTGATTTGATCTGATTTAAATAATATACTTAAAAAATATACGCGAAATTTAACTTAGGAAGGTGCTGAATTTTAATGCAACATTAGGCTTTAGGCATAAAAATATTTCGTACGAAAAGATTGGTTAAATTGGTACTACCATTCAAAACGTGACTTTGGGAAAGAAAGCAAGATTTAAGAGAACCGTTAATCCAAGAACGAACCCATTGTGAATGAACCATAGAACATCAAGCCCAGGCGTCAACGTAATGTCGACGCCTGCTGCTCCTCGAAGTATATGGATACTAGGAAACCAGCAGGAAATCATTCTTACTCAAGCTCGCTTAAGTTATACTCTCCGAGGAAATTGAATGTTAGGCAATTGGCGAAGGTTACAATTGCACCTGCTTGTTTGTTGCTCACATTAAATTACCATCTCCAAGTTTCGTCCACAAGAGACAAACTTAGTTCACGGGCTCTCACCGATTTAGAAGATTAGATATTCATTATCAAAGACAATTTATCAATCAATTAAATTATGTATATTTTATTAATTGTTATAGTTAGTTAAATATTGCTATATAAAATTAGTATAGTAAACTCAAGCACAGTATTTAATTTTGCATGGACTAATAGTAGTATTTAAACATTAAATAATCACCTTCACTAATTCGCGAAATATCCATACTAATCTGAACCAGCCAACACCTATTATACAGTCTACTGCTACTACAAGGGGAATAAAAAAAGTACTAATCACTTGGAAAATTTGAAAGCTTTGTTGCAGACAATTTAATATCCAAAATTATTGAACATGGCAAAACTCTTATAAATACAAACCACAAATTATATTACGCTTAAAGCTCTTCAGAATCACGTTTTGTACCACAAGTTTGAAAAAAGATACATACCCATAAATATCCCCATAAATATATCAGATGAACATATGGGCTGCAGGCTTGTCAAAAGAGCAAAGCAGTAAATATTAAATTAACAGCAAATAGTATAAAAATCGTACAAATTCAAGATGCAAACTCACATGTACCTCGTGGGCACAACATTGAAGATATATATATAAAGTAGAGCATCTCTCGACAACATTGAAGACAATCAGGTTCTTCTCGGTTCGTCTCATACAATTTCTTATCCTGTTAAGTCAAGGTTTTTATGACAGATGGATTATTTTTTAATGGGAGTTTTTATTTATTTTATTAGATATGTTTGATAAAAGTCTGAATTAAAGACAAGTAAAAAGAAGTAGAACCATATATATCTCAGTATTTACGCTTCAATCGATTCAGAACAAAACTATTTGACACAATAAAAAGTAAGAAGCTAAAGAAAAAAAACCAAGGCGAAAACAAACGTCTATTCATTTTGAATTGTTTAATTTGATATATCATGCAATTGCTATGGCGACAAGTCATTAAAAAAGCTTGTGCCATTCCACATTAATGAACCATGCATGAGTTATTCTCAATTACTCGAGTACTTGGCTAAGTATGTGTCTACTTGATGTTGGTCGAATCATTTCAATACTCTCTATCTTCCAGACGTTGAAAGAACATACATTCTGCTTATAAAATAAGTATCATCTTAGTAGAAGCAAATATTTCTTGTGCATACTTCAGATATTGATTGATTTTAAATAGCTTGTGATTTAAATGTTTCGCACACAAAATGCTTATCACTCAAGGAGCTTAAACCTGCTATGTACTGAGAATTGTGAATACTTTTCAAATACCTTATCCAGTAAATACTGAAAATGATATGATTTGCAGATATGATGCATATACTCTTACTACAACGCACTTTTTTTTATTTACACTCAACAACTTCTACACAAGATTATTATGAACGCTTTAGGCTATCAATAACTCCATTTACACAATCACAAGTGATTTGAAATGACGCCTTTAGTCCAAAATAATTAAGGTGTTGTCCTCTAGCACGAATGTATTAAATAGCCGTATAGGGCCATTCTAATGTTGCTAAATTATCAGACCACGAATGAAGTTTGGCACAATCTTAGAACGTGAAACGCTGATGAAGAAAGAAAAAGGCTATGTAAAGTAGTAGAAGGATTTCAGGCAATTTCAGTCAATCTTTTAAAGACCTTCCATGCGTGCATGCTTTATTTAAGGCTTGCCTGCACCAACAGAAGCCCGTGAATGTTTGTGTGTGTGGGTACGAGAAAACTGTATTACGTGCAGAAAACACGGCCTGTGTCTATTGTCTGTGACAATATGTCTAGCTTCAATTCCAAAAAGTAGTTGGGATTCCATATCCATTAGCAAAATAAGAAGTTGCGAACTAAATGTAATTTGATTTATGATATTAATTTGTTCTTTTGCTTGGATTTTGGTTTCTCCAGGATTTTGGTGGAATTAAATGGTTGAATGTTAAATGTTTAATGATAATTTTGCCAATTGGTCCAGCCAGTTGACATGACGAATAAAGCAAAATGTGAGATTCATTGTTGATGATACGGTATACTTTGTGACGAACAAAATGAATTTGTTGGACTTATCCGCTGTCGCCCATGTAGTAACGAGTTACTGAAGTTCTGTCGTAGTGCGTTGCGTACTTAACCTCCCTCTTCCATAGAAGTTGACCTGCTCATTGACGAAGTTGTTGTCAAGAAAGGGTTATGAAATATTTAAATGAGTGATATTGATATATGAATATATGATTTGTCGTCGCGCTTACTCAGTTGTAATGTGCGAAATGCTCACTCGATAACAACTAGTATAATACCCAAAACGCGTCTAATTAATGCTAGCTTGGGTGGATCCTTTTTTATGAAATTAGCTGTGACTTTTGGCGTTCGGCTTGCCGGCGGCACTTCTCGTTGTAGACGGTGGCATTTAGGCGTGGCTTAAAATAAATTTCCGCTAAAATCTTTCGGAAGTGTAAGGTTTCTACCAATAAAAAGCATTTTCGTAGTATTCCGTTATAAATCTTAAGAATCAAAGTTTCGTCGCTTTGATGACGACAGTGTACGAAAACGTACGATTCTCCTCCCATTGGAATAGATTGCAATCGAAGTTCGCAAAATAGCTACCGCTGTCAATGCAGAAGCCAGCCAATCAAAAAAATAAATGAATCGTGAATTGTAGAATATCGCGAAAATATCTCTACGAAAGCAAACAATTATACGTGTATGTGTAGATGGAAATGCTAGAGATGCCTTGTACAATTATGTACCAGGATATGCAGTATTACAAGTTGATATGTGTGAGAAAAAAATCTCGTTTCCTTGTTCCAGTTTTGTATGAAATAATGCTTTTTAGTATGAATCTAGGTGTTACGCGAGTCCTTCTCGCTCTTTGTGTATATGTATGGAGTTTTACTAGCTGCTTCGAGATGCCGAGTCGGCGCGCGCATGATTGCCAATTCTTTTAGCGCGCACGTTGCTTTCCATGCCATTGGGGGTTAAACCTGGCAATGTTCACTTCGTATATTAAATTATAGATACAGAATTATATTTAATTGATCGATTTCTATTTTTGTAGAAGATTATCTATATCTTATGTAATTTGCATGGAGTATGTTAATCCGGTAACAGAATATTTTAATTTCAAAAAATAAAGCTACTTAATTTTAATCATGCAATAATAGCAATAATAATCCTTCTTTTCTTTTTCAATTTTGGAACGATTTATCCTTCTCAACCCCGCCTTGTGCTCGGCCAGATCGGACACATCATATTTTTGGACTTCACTTAATTTAAATACAAACTTTGTTTTTCAAATAACCACTTATTTTGGTATATTATTTTTCCTAGTAAAAATTTTTGTTTGAAAAATCTTAAGTAAAATCGGATGCATTTGTAGTAAACTAAATAAGATACGTAGGGATAATCAGGATATCAGTGTGATATATTTGAATACAGTTCTTTACATTAAATTTTTGCTATTGTACATTGACAGTTCATGATAGACAGTTCATCATTAATAAGAATGGATCACTATTGGACGTAAGAACGCATTCCTATTGTTAAAAATTACTTCAAAAATGATGAAAGTTTGACAGCCACAACTCGCAAATTGCGCCCAATTTTTGAAAGACTAAATGTTCCAAACGGTTCACCTGTGAAGAGAATAATTGAAAACTTCAAAATGCCGATTACTGATGCCGGACCATTGACACGTGTTCGTTCAGGTCATTTAGCATGATGATGATGGCTGTACGCCAGAGTATAGCTCAAAGACCGGGAACAAAGGGAGTTTGTCAATTGGTTGTTTCAACAACACCAAGTAGACGATGAGTTTTCTAATAAAATTATTTTCAGTGGTAAGGCCCATTTTCACAACAAGCAAAATTGCCGTATGTGGAGTCAGGAAAACCCACATGTGTTTCGTGAAAAAGAAACACAGTTCAAACGTGCCGCTGTTTGGCGTGGATTTTGTGCTGGAGGCATCATGGGACCATTTTTTTTTCGAAGGCACTGCTGTAAATGCACAAACAGTCTATAACGAATCGTATCTGGCTTGATAATCAGTGGCATTATTACACGACATTCCATGGTCGTGTAATTTTCCGTTTTGGAGACCAGAATTGGCCGCCTAGATCATGCGATTTAAACCCTTGGACTTCTTTCTTTGGGGTATTTTGAAGTCAGAAGTTTACGCTTTTAATGCCACGACCACACAAGCCTTGAAGTAGGAGATTAGGTGCTGTATCAGTAAAATCCAGCCATATGTATGCCAAACAGTGATTGATAATTTTGTGTCACACAAATGTGTCAACGGCATTTATCAAATTCCATACATAACTTGCACATGTCAACTTTATGATTAATAAAATTACACTATTTTCTCTTGGGTTTTAAAAACTGTTTTATTTAAAATTTTATTTTTCCACTATTAAGACACCTATAGGATGAAGTAATACATTAAAGAAAATAAATAATACGGCGATTAGTGTTTTCACGACTCGTTACAACATGACCGTTTGTGTAAATTTATTGCAAGCAGAGTTCTTCAGGATTGTCCGTCGAGCTACTATGGAAGTTAGATATAGTACTCTTTATTAGCATTTTTATTATACGTCAAAGAATGTTTTCACCTATACGCTCTTTTAGTATTTACGTTTTAACTTATACTTAGCCTTGTTATTACTTACTTTTTAGAATTACTTATATAATTTTTTATATAGTTATAATATTAGAATCACTATGTAACAAAATGTAACTTAAATATCAACAGGCTAATTCATAGGATAAGAGATACATATAGAATAATGTACGTATGATAGAATTACTTTCAGACCGTAAATTACTATTATTTACTCGTATTAATTATATAAGTTAATATTTCGAAAACTGCATTGTATGTAACCCAATTAGCTTAAAAACCAGGTCAGGGTAGATAATCCATTTTTGACATAGTTAGTATACTAGAGGGTACTGATGAAGGCTACCATCTAGTCCAGAAATGGATTCATCTACCCTGGCCTCGTTTGTTACGCTAATTGGGTGTTTCATAAAGTCAATATGCAGTTTTCAAAGTGATTAGCCTATCTAATTAAGAGATACATATACGTAGGTTTATCTCCAGATGCACTTACCACCTCCATGTAAACATGCTGTGACCCCAAAATATTTTTCGTAGATAATCAAAAACTTACGAGTTTCTTAATTATTTTTTATTATTACCATTACTATAGGGGGCGGGATTATCACTCCGGCCATCTTATCATTGCAGATTCGACATGTTGGGTTCTCAACCTCACAAATTTTATGCATATGGTAATTTAGAAGACAATGCCCCGTGACCAGTCTTGTATATCTGGAGAGTTCCTCTTTATTTTAACTGAAAATTCTGGTGTTTAGCTCAGATGTCAAGTCTATAAAGGCTTTTGAATGTTCCTGATCTGGGACTTTGTTCTTGTATTTGATTTTGGCTTCATATTTACATTGACTTATTGTATGTTTGTGTTTTTTAGTTTAACCAAAGGAAGGGTCGGGGCCTACTAGATTATTCTTTGCCCTCTGCATTGCTATCTTGTCAGCTATTTAATTTCCCTCAATCCCGGACGGCGCTGGCACCCACCATAGCCTTAAATGGTTCTGTTTTTCCAGTTCATTCAGATGTATCAGCCAGTCCTACAGTAGCTTAGACTCACAGGTTTCACTCTATAATACCTGCAGCACTGCTTGACTATCAGTATGTATATTGGTATTAGCCCCTTTCATGCCTTCTTGCATGTTATCTAGAGCACAGTTATCAATGACTATTACTTCAGCATGTAAGATAGATGTGTGTGTGTATCCAGTGAGATCACTGTTCTACACTTAGGGCCATACACTCCTGTCTCTCTCTATCACTATCCAATTTAAAACCATCTGTACACCATATCAATGCACCTATGCCATATGAAGGTCCATTTTGCTATAAATCCCTAGTATGTATGGCAATTACAAATGGTTGATCAAAGTTAAACTTTATTGTATGTCATCCCATGTATGTCGATCTCCATGGCTTATTTATTCTTGCATAAAAATTGTTTTACAATCAAGAGTTTATTAGGAACTTATATGTCAAGAATAATGACAAACAAGTCAGTTTTGGAAGCATTAAACATGTAGAAAAACAATGCATGTAGAAAAACTATTTAACAACCTTATGGCCCTCAGTATTTTTCTCTTCCCCACGAAAGTATTGTGACTAGTATAAGATTAAGCATGAATCGTGGCAAACGGTTGTTTCTAACAACCAAACACAACTAATTAGTTCTCCAAATGAAGATCCAACTAACGTACACACAGCAGCTACTGAAAACAGTGAAATCGTTTCCGACGAATTACTAATGGGCAGTTGCAGAAACGTCTAGTAAATGGTTCATTAACTAATCGTTCATCAATGTTAATGTTAAGGTTGGATTACATAAAATAAAAGTATGCTACATCAAATTTACATCAGTTGGTGGATCATTAACCTAACTTCAATATGACAACATTGCTTTCAGTACTATATGGCACGTCAAAAGTATCATTTTTATCATTTGTTATAAAGTGTAAATTTAAAATGGATCACAAAAAGAGATAACCAAGGCCAGTGGTTACCTAGTTCAGCGTTTTCATCTCCATAATCATTTATTTCTCCGTGCCTAAAGTGACCATTTTGTTCCTTATAGATATTATAAATACCCCACAAGCCACAATCACTTTTGGTATGGTTTCCAAGTATATCCTTAGACCCACTTGTAAGTATGGATATTGCATTTTTAAAATGCCAAAACACCTTTCCTCATGAATGTTCTCTGAGTGTAAAAGTGGTGTTAGAATGTATGATCAACACGAATATCCACTGTCACCCAGTAGAAAATTGTTTCCAAACATTCCCATCGTCCACCTAGCCATCATTTCGCATTTTGGGCGAGTGTTACGTAAACGAATTGACGAAGACGTTGCAAGGGAGCAACCGTAACATTGCAACGGATGACTGGTTCACCTAGCTGATCAACTTTTAGATCCTCCTTATAGCTTAACAATAATGAGACCTTACGAAAGTACAGATTTCTCAGGAAATTCTAGCTCTAAAATAACGCAATGTGGCCAGTTTACGCTTCTGTTTCGACAAAGCAAAAACGTTCATACAAAACAAACAACAAAAGCGTTTTTCTATTATCGGCAATACACGAGGGTGAATCCATTTGTTCACATAGCCAAAAACCCGAAATTATAAAGTTTTAGAACGGAGTCGATACGTTCGACCAAATGTGTCATGAATGGTGCAAGAAAAACTTGACGATAGCTTTTACGCCATGCTGAAAATAGCGTGTATTAATTCATGGATCATCTTGAATCATAATTTAAAATGAAACGGATAGCCACTGATGTGCAGAAAATCTTTCATGCTTCAGCTTCATCAGCAACTTACTGCAAATCTTTCATGCTGCAGCAACCTACTTGGCTAGAGCATCGTTTTAGTTGACCAACTTTGCACTAGTGGTCTGAATACCGGCCTGAATTTCTAATACCGGTATTTCGGTATTCTGAGAGTCCAATACCGAAATCCCGGTATTAATACCAGTATTCTGAAAATATGAAAATAAAACAAGTTTACTTTTTTTATGTTTATTATATATGTAAAGTTGGTCAAATTCAATAATATTACTTTTTGTTTGAAATATTAAACAAAAATTATATCAAAAGCAGAAAAAAAATTGATCATAATAAACATAAATTCGATAATGTTACTTCGTCTAAACGAGAATGAATTTTGGTGCAGAATTTCGTTGCTGCTGAAAATGCGCGTTCAGCTTCTACACTTGTTGGTGGTATTTTGCTTAAGTAGTCATACACATTTTGCAAATACTTCCCTCGTATTCCCTCCTCTTCAAAAAAGCTGATTTCTATTTTTATTGTAAGTTCCTGCCCTTGTGCTTGTTTTTATTGTAGGAGAGGCAGAGGAACACATTTTTTCTTTAATCGCTCAATCTAATTTATTTGCAGATTAAATACCGAGGTTGATGACGATATCGCTACAGTATTGTCTAGCTGGAATGTTTTTGAATTTTCATTTTGTTGTTCTTCTTTATTTGGTGATAAACGTCTTATTAATTCCTACTTTATATTCCGATCATTTTTATAATTTCCGATTTGGTAATTGCAGTGAACAGCCTATTTCCATTGTCACTGTTATCAATATCGACAATTTATGTACCATTTTGTAAATATTGATATACTTGCGACAATTTCTGTCTTCTTTGTAATATTCTCTCAACTAAACTCCTTTCCAATTCTTTTGCCAATTCACAATCCTGTTCAGCCAAAGTTTCCAAAAGAAATTTTATTGTTACATCGGCTGTTAATAAGTCTGCATCCCTGCGACATAACGTTTTCACAGCCAATTTTATAGGTGTCAAACTTGCAATAATATGTAAAAGAGTAAAATCCTGCTCTAAAAATACTATTCTGGAATTAATATGTTTTAAAGCTTTTTGAACATAATGTCTTAGTTTATTAAATGTTTCTAACATAATCAATAAACTATTCCATCTTGTCTTGGTATCTAAAACTAACATAATTTCTTTACCAAACTCTTCTTTCACATAATTTTGCAAGAGATTATTCTTTGTTGGTGATCGTTGGAAAGTTTTTATATCGCCTCTAATTTTTAATATTAATGATGTTATTGAACGATTGTTAATATCATGAGCCGATATAACTTCAGTGTATATAACGAAGCCATCACTTTTTTCATCTTTCCTTTTCACTATTTGTATCTGTGTTCTCTTCAATTTCATCAAGCTGCACTACCTGTGGCTTTAGTTTGTATAAAACATCTACAACAGCTAGATGAATCCCGTGCGTTATACACAGTTGATGGTAGATGTTTACCTAATTTCACCATTACCGATGCGCCATCTGTTGTAATGGATACAATGTCTGATTTAATATCCAGTTTGTATTCTTCGAATTTCTGTTGTACGATCTCTAAACATCTTTCTGCTGCCATTTTTTCACATGCACGGACAATGCCAATATTCCAAAATACTCCATTCGTTCAATGAATGTTTATATTTATATATCTTCGATTTTGGATCGAAGTCCATTCTTTAAATGACAAACTGATTTTTTTTTCTGATTCGTTTAATTTACCAATTTCTACAATCATTGATTTTTTTTCTGATGAACTATAGTTCTTTACCATACCCTTTATTGTTTTTGTGGAACGGGGTAAATTTTCAAAACCTCTTGCTACCAGACCTTTTCTTATATCATCAGAAGTACAAAAAATACTAAATGGTAAACCATCCCGAGCTATCATTGGAGCAAGAATTTCCGATAAATCGTCGTTTTTATGAAAAATGGGATATTTTGGACTCTTTTCTAACTTGATTCTGAATAGAATTTGGTATACTAGCATCTTCTATTGCCGTACTTCTTTTCAGTAAATTAATATTATGTATTGTTTTCCAATGGGTATGTAATCCCGATATAGATCCTCCAGAGCATTTTAATTGCTTCATGCATTTTTTACACTAAGCTACTTGCCCCTTTCTTTCTACCAGAAAATGATACCAAATTGACGTCGGACCTTTTGCTTTAGTGGAATCTCCAAAAAATAATTCGACATTCATTGTGCACTATAATAAAAAATCAAAAATCTTGATTATGGATATACTTGTATTTATAGTATCTCTTTTATAAAATTTGCTTTTGCTTTTAAAATTTGTATTAAAAGGTTATACTTACATAAACAAAAAAAAACACGATTAGGGTTAAATAATAATTAATAGCAGTAATAACTAATAACCTAAATATTTTGACTTGTCGCTATAAAGAGAAAAATCTTCGATTTTATTTAACGTCGGATTATTTTCGCTTAGTGTGGTCTATCACCGACACTCGGACGGGGAACGGATGTTTGATATTGAAAAAGAAAAAGAAAAATCAAACTATATTGCTGTAAAAAAGTGTTTTCTAAGAACTTTTTGAGTAATTTAGAATCCTGTTGCATTACAATAAACGAATTTTTAATTTTGAAATACGTAGAAGTTTTGAATACCGCCAAAAATTATGTAAAATACCGGTATTCGGTATTACCAAAAACCGGCATTCACACTACTACTTTGCACCGTTAAGTTCGACTGCTTATACTCGATAGTCCCATTAGCGATAGAGCATCAGTTAATATTTTAGTATCAATTAAATATTGGATTGAATTTATTGTAGAAAAAACCTAAAGCCACTACATAGAATTTTCTATAATTCAAATGCAAAATAAATACTAAAATAAAACCAAAGACTAAATAACAATTATTGCTCTAATCAATCAACTATCCGACTTTCAATTTCAAATGCAGTTAGTTAATCAACATCAAAGATTAATGTTAAATAACAAAAGACGATGAATAAGAACACTTGAATAAAGATAATCATTTGACTATATAACTACCTAATAATGATCAGACTGATGATAAATTTTCGTGATGACTAGTGATTTCTTAAAACGGATTGATCCGAGAGTAGTGTATTGGTTGGTAGCTTGTCTTAATACACAGTATGGTAGTCACATGATTCAAAGTCGAGTATTTACAGTAACATCAATTATTGAAGTATTCGAGATATTGGACTTGACTGGATTGTTGACGCTTGTAAATATGATCTGTTATAAATGAACAGGTTGAAATATATAATGCTTCACGCGTACTGTACGTAATAATCTATCTATAATAATTTATCTATACATTTCATATATGGCAGTGAAAATTTATTTCCCACAAAACGGTTATCCAGAAACTTATTGATTTATTTCTTTAATCTAATTATAGCCAAATGTAACTGTACTAGAACAGCACTTACTATATTGGTGTTGCTAATCCATATTAAGGGATTGTAAATGTATTTTTTATAAATAAACATGCACTTCCTTATAGATATGTTTTGTTTTATTACTGGTTTCGCGTGTGAAAGAAAATAATAAAATAATTGAAGAATAATGGAACAACGGAAAAACAATTGAAATTATGTGAATAAAATCTAAATGCATTCATTATAAAAGACTGTAAGCTAACAGATTCTCAAACTATTGCATGCACATCACCAGTTTTTCCCGAAATATTTCGCTCCGTTGATAGAAAAGTGACACAAGTCAAAAATTACTATTTTTGGGATAATTTATCATGATGAACCAAAAAAGCCAATATTTTTATGTGGAAAAACGATACAACTGTAGTTTTACAGTTTTTCCACCAGAGAGCAGAAGTGTCGCTTTACTATTTACCGCGATCACAATACTATTTTATAGAATAACGTCAGTTGTGGGTTAGGTCTCGTCAAGGAATGTTGATAGTTCTTAAGTTTTTATAGAAAAACGTCTTATTCGAATTGTGCCGTTTTTGTTCAAAAAGGTAAGTGTCTTTAATTAGTTTGGTTTATTATAGAAAGTCACATTTAAAGATGTGTCATTTTTCTTCATAAATAATGATAAATAAGCAGTCTGTGTGAATTTAAATAGCGTCACTTTTCAGGATTTGCCGTTTTGCCTATTTTGTGATATGACAATGACAGGCCCAAATATTTTTTAGGTTATACTTCATTTAAGACGATGTCCCAAAGTTCGAAACTTATAATGAAGGTAGCTCAACAACAGACTGAAAGCAATAATGCCGCACACTGGGAAGTTATCAAGAGCGGGACCGGAAATATTAATATGAATGAGGTTAATTCTCCATCTGAATAAATTTGTTCTTCGTCAATTAATGACGGTTTGCAACCCATAAACAGAAATGCGGCCAGTTTCATTAGAGAAAATAGTATTTTCCTGAAGCTGTGAATAACGTTAACAGCTTCACACCCGAAGCTTATTCTTTGCAAAATGTGAGCTTTGAATCATCCATTTCGGATGAGAGTAAAAGATCAGAATACTTTGGACTGATTAAAAGCGCAAAGAAAACTGGAAGACCGTACAAAGTAAAAGAAATGTCGTATACAGATTTTGTTGATTTAAAGAAATTAAATGGGATAATTGGAAATATATACGGCAGGAGTTAAGACGATAAGATAGCAGATATAAAAGTAATAAAAATTGAAAGGGATGATCCAATTACATTACTGTACAAGACGACCTACGCACAAAAAGATTTCGGTTCAATGAGTATAAAACAATCTAGAGTAGCGGTCAACAAAAGGACCCAATTTGCTTTATAACAGTTGTACATGGATCAAATAAAAATTCCCGAAAAGAAGAAGAAATGGCTATTGGAAATATTGAAACATAACCACATTCCTCCCCGACATACGGAGCTTTACCAGAACTTAAATTGGTAGTATTAATAATGCGTAATGTTATTTTTGTATTATTTGAAATAAAATTCCGTTTCCTAATAGTTTTTTATAATTTACAAAAAATGTATATTTTTAAAGCAGTCACTGATGAAACAGAAAGTATCTGCTTTTATGGAAAAGTGTCACAACTATTACAAGGGACGAAACTTTCACCTTTATTAGGGTTGTAATCATCAAATTTTGGAAAAATATTATAGCAGCTCAATGAATATATCGTAATGTTGCAACATGAAGATAAAGTTAATTTAGACAAAGTGACTATCATAATTTATACCTTCAAGCAACTAAAAATTTTAAAATGGCTCTACTGAAAAAGTAATGATTTTTGAATGTGTCACTTTTCCATTAACGGAACGATTTAATGATGGTACAATTCCCAATTTCTCTTGTGAGCTAACAGGAAAATTAACTCCTTCACAAGATTCAGAAAAATGCCTTCGGATTTAGATTTATGATCTAAGTTGAAAGGTTAAATATGATGTAAGTATTATATTGATTACAAAATCAATTACTATGATGAATATAATATATAATATTCTCACGTTGTTTTTTGTGACTATATAACTGGGGTGAGTTTTTACTACATAAATAAATTTCCTTATTGAATTTATCTTATTCTTATGTAGAATTTAAATGAGAATTTAAATTGAAATTCGTAAATTAATTGAGGATTCAAATTCGTAAACACATAGAATAATTATGAATAAAAAAACTCTATCACGAAAACAAATATTACTATGCGATAAATTTTAACATCAATTCTTAAGTAAATAAAGTCATGGGCAACAGCATCGAACGGAAAAGACTAACGAATAAAGCAATTTATGTAAAGTACAATTAATTCACACTAATAGTGCGAGAAATTATTTTTAATTTAATACGAAGAACTCCATATCGTCCGACTTTCCCCTTTTTTTAAGTTTCGACGTTAGTTCTCTTAAAAACCAACTGTGGCACGTTTCACTATGCAACAAGTGAGACAATAGAATTGCGATCATAGAAGCAAGACCAAATTGGCAATAAGCGAAGAGAGTTCTAGAAGAGTGGAACACGGAGAGTAGGGAGAACCATTCCATGCAACGAACTCTTAGAAGATGATGCAAATAATGGTCTAAAAGGGATGATGCAATAACCAAAGCGGTTACGCTCTATGAAAAACAAACGAGAAAGAACATATATGAGCATTAACATATACGGAACATGAAAATAGAAAGAGGGTTCCAGATTATCAGCTAGGTAATAATCGGCCTTTGAACGTCAATCCAACCACACTTTACTAAATTACGTGCGGACCACAAAGAGTTTAGCTGTGGCTTGCTTCAAATACTAGTAAACCTAATATCGTGTAGGGGATGAAATGTTCGCACCGATTGTACTACATTTAAAACCAACAAGTTTAGATAATTGAAAAGAAAATGTTTAGATGAGGATCATCAAGCTTCAACTACACGCGTCATAAACAAGCAAGTTACTTATATTTTTATTAATCACTACTACTAATCTAATCACGTTGTCTTTCAAATACATTATTATTACTTGTCGCGCCCCTTCAACACATCATTAATTATCAGCACATGGCTCCAGCAGAATACATCACAATTTCTCGATCCGACCTACCAATATTTTACCATCGAACGATATCACTAATAATGAAATCAAATCGCAGCAACAACAGAAGACCAGATCTTATAGTAATGGCACATTTCAAACTAGAACACCGCGAAGATTACTATATCTAGATATATAATACCCAACGGGACCGCCGTTTGCAGTCCACTACATAGCAGTCCCCAGCACTCAGAAAAAAAACGACAGAAATTACAGAAACAAAAAAATATAATATATATATAAATAGAGAGAGAAAAATAATAAATACTTGAGGTAAGCGTAAAAAAAGGAAACGTTTGTCGCCGCAACACTGTGATTTCATTATAAGATAAGATAAACCTTTATTGCCATAATACAAGTAAAAGCATATAAGACAATAATATGCTTTTACAAAATATAAACCATCTTTATGAACTAAACTACAATTTGTAACTAAATAATATCCCGTTCACTAAGCCACTTAATTGTAGTGAAATGAAATAATACGCGATCGTTGTTTTCTCTTGCCCCTTCGATATTGTTGCATTTTATTCCCATATTTTTACAATTCCCTTCTATTGATCTCCTGCACTGTCCTCTCCATTATCCTAAATCCTTACCCCTCTACTCCATTCATCCCTACTACCCATCCCTACTACCCGCCATACATACAACATCATCCGCATATTATAGTGAGCACACTTTTTCGCTACCCAACAGCCTTATCCATAAACTTCCTTTTACAGTCTATCAAACGCAGACTTAAACTCAAAGAGTGGCAAATACAACCTCCTTCCTTCACTCTCTTTCTTAGTTATGATGTAGCTTAACACTACTATATTATCAGCTGTATCCTTGCCCCTGTAACGTGTCTGCATGTGTGATAGTACCCTCTTTTTTTGCATCTCTTTCTGTAATCGCCTATTCACGACCCTTGTTATAGAAGAGATTTTCAAACTAGTCAAAAAAATATTAATATATTTAAAACTTACATTTGAGCTGCAGACATCACGTACACTATACTTTAGGTTTATTTTTAATTAAAGAAATAGCATTCAGCTGCCGTAGCGGAGCAAAAAAACTGCTTTTATGTGGGATGCTTCGAAATGCTTAGACACGCGCTATAGTCACCGTCATAGAAAGCTGGAAGAAGCGATACAGATCGAATTTGGACCATCTACGAAGCTCGCACGACCTTAGACAAACAGATATGACCAGATTAATTTTCTCAATCTGTCGAGCAATGGAATTCGTTTGACTAAGCCATACAAGAATATTTACTATTATGCTAGATAACAACAACAACGAATTAATTGTTCCCTTTTGAAGCATTAAATTTATCTACTAATGATTAGACCAAGTTGCTATGACATCTATTATGATTATAATTTAAACATTTCCTAGACATTTAGCCATCGTGACTAATGAAATACGTACAGAAGTGGATACAGTAACCTAAAATTAAAATGCTTGCCTATTTTCCACTTTACAATATTTAGTGAAAAAGAGATAATTTTGAGTTGAAAAATGAAATAATATACGTAACATAAAATATGTTCCTCAAAATTTTAGTAAGGAAATTTTTTTAGATCTTATTTGCCCAAATATAGAAAATGAAAAATCTTTTTTCTAACATATATGTCACCAGACCTTTACCTTTTTTATATTTTTATTTTAAAAAAAAGGTAAGCGCCTAATAAGGGCTTACCTTTTAAAAAAAAATTATGTTCTAAAAATTTAAAAAAAATTCAGGAAGTATTAATAACAAAAATATCAAATTAACAATTTAATTTTCAGGAAGTAACACTAATAAAAGAATGTGAGAAATTATTTATTTGAAATAAATTAACTCTTATATTGTAAGTATCAAAAAAATTTAAAATAACATTAAAATATAATTATTATTTCAAATTAATAATTTATTTCGTGCTTCTGTGAAACATTTTTTTTTCTCCTCGCAACAGAGGAAAACACCACAAGTATTACATTTGCTATGTGGGCGTGATTGCAGACCTTGGACGCTACAAATTCACAACGGTCTTTATTTCCTTCATACTTGATCCAGTATGACACTCTATTTTCTAAACGAATATCATCTAATACGCTATAGTTATATTTAGATCGTTTCTGGACTGGCTTTAGAAAAGACCTCTTGTTTTTTATAAAAGATTTCTTCATATTTATTAATCCTTGCGTATAGCTCGTCTAACCTCAAATGTACTAATTTTCTCAATGTGTTGACAATATATGATGTATGCATTGATAAACTCAATTTCCAAATATCCCCACGTTAGACGGTGCCACCATTTCTTAGATTTTCGGTTCATACCATAAATTGTACTAAAATGGTCGGCATGATCCACGACACCCGTCTGACGATTGTAGTCACTAACAACTTCTGGGCATTTTATACTTATTTTGACTCCTTCTATATTTGTTCTTTATACTGAACATTCTTCGGATTCATAAAAATTAGTTGCAACATTGACAGTCCTGTTATCTTTGCACTTAGAATTCCTTATCTTGGTATTGGAGTATCTATTATCATAGTCTGCTCGATTGAACGACTTATCTTCTGCTAAATTTTTAGGAAAATCTTTCCTGTTAGAACGTATAGTTCCGCATGCCAAAGTATCTTCTAAGCGGCGCAGTTCTTCCAGTAAAGGGATTGATGAAAAATAATTATCAAAATATACGATTTTATTCTTACCCCAGTTTTTGCAAATGAAAAGACAACTCTCTCACCTAGGCTATAACCTTCAAGCTCCTTTTGCAATTCTTCGTTTTACCCTTAATACTAGAAACACAACCATTCTGATTCGCTAAGCACCAGAGTTTATGTCCTCGTTTTATTGGTTTTTTTGGATTATATTGTTTTAACGTCGATCTACCTTTAAAAATAATCATACTCTCGCCCACACTGACCTTTCTTGCCGCTTATCTTTATGTTTTATTGGTATTTGAAAGTTAATATAGCAATAAATATTTGATATATCTGCTCAAACCGATTACGTGATATAGAATTAGATACAAAAGCTACTCCTAAATCACGACTTACACTCGAATAATGTTTCCAGATGGGCAACTGGTTGGTCATAAACTGTTTGAAACGCGTAGTTACGGAATCACAAAGGTTTGGCTTTGGCTTATATGTCTATTTTGAAGTCCATTGCTTGTTGAGATATATCAGTTGTAACATTGTTGTCTGCAAATTCCCCTCCCTAGCACTAGATTGCAAGCACCTTCTGAACTTGCAAAATAACAAGTTTTGGTTCATTTTGAAGCAAATATTTGTTAAATGTATTTGGTAATGATGACTCAAAATCATTTTCGTTATCATCGCTGTCTTCTAAATCTGTATCAAAATTATTGTCCAACAGCAAGTATTCCATCATAATTTCATCAGCGATCGATTGTAATTCTTCTTCAGAATGTGAGTTACGATAATATCATTTTATTTTGTTTCTTTACTCCACATCCCTGGCGGTACTTTTACGGTGCCTGTAAAAAATTATAATATCTCAGCTAATTTTTAGTAAGAATGCCTACAGCTAGCATAAAAACGTAATATAAATGTGAGAAAATATTATTAAATAAAAATTTGAACTTACTTTCGTCTATAATAGGTTTTACTGTCAGATAAATCTGCTTTTCCCGAAAACCAACCTCTTAGCATGCACGTGTTGATACAACTGAACAAAACGTACGCGTCAACTTCATTATGACGCAAGCGTATTTTACACTTCACAGAATGCGCTTGGAAATGCAAAGTCTGGGTAGGAAACAACAAATTCTTGGTGCTTAAAAGCACCGTCGGGCAGCAAAGGGTTAAATCATAATTTTATGTTACAAAAATCTAATCATCATCATCATCACACAGCCAACTGCGACCACTGCTGGACATAGGCCTCCCGTAAACTTTTCCATTTCCGACGGTCTTGATCTGCGTTCATTTAATTTGTTTCAATCCTCTTGATGCCGTCGGACCATCTTGTTGGTGGGCGTCCCCTGCTACGTTATGCATCCATTCGTGGTCTCCACTGTAGGATTCTTTTCGTCCATCTATCGTCTGAGAAACGTGCAATATGTCCCGCCCAGTTGCATTTTAAAGTTGTTATACGTT
>WYDF02268348.1:0-18363 GCA_009867245.2 Adranes taylori
TCTCTCGACAAAAAAACGAAATAGCTTTTTTGTTCTTCTTCTTTTGAAATGCGTGTGGTGACTGTAGTTGTGATCTCTTTCTTCTCTCTCTCCCCTGATCCACCTTAAAACATTTTACAGCGCGCGCAGGCTTTTGCCTTTTCTCGTCTCTGTCTAGTATGAACAACTTAAACATCGAAGTTTTTTCCATGTTCCATGAATTATATACAATTAATTTTATTTAGCGATTCAGCCCTTGATATGTATATTTGTAACTTTGCACTTTCATTTCCCGATGAGAAGGAACGCTTCTGTTTTATGAGAAGCGATCTGTAGTCTACGGTTCGACATCCACTCATCTATGAGCAATAGTGTTCTATTAATTACATGTTCAAGCTTAGCTGGTTTCCCTGCTGATGCTATTAGGTCTACATCGTCAGCGCATCCGACTAACCATACTCCAGCCGGAACTGTCAATTTCATTAGCCCGTCGTAAAGCACGTTTCAAAGTGTAGGTCCTAGAACAGATCTTTGTAGTACTCCGCTTGTTAGAAATCTTTCCTTCATGCCACTTCCTGTCTCGTATCGGACAGTACGAATTCTTAAACAGTTGTCAATAATTTTACGTAGGTACGCTGGAACGTGTAGTGCTTCAAGTGATTGCAGAATATGTTCCCAGCTGGCAGAGTTAAAGGCGTTTTTAAAGTTTATACTTACGAAAGCTTTTTCGAGCTGTACACTGGACTGCATTTGATGCACTATTACGGACATACTCGATTGCATTCACTGTTGAGAGGCCTCCTCTAAACCCAAATTAATTTTTTGCAAGCTGGTTGTCTATTATGTAGTTGAAGCCTTTCGCGAATTTTCGCCATGAAGTTAAGTAGGAATTTAAGTCTATGTGTTTCCGTAGGCTTAGATTTTATAATCTCGTTTGTTATGTTATCTGGTCCAGGTGCTTTACCTATTCCTATTCCTGTGACGTCATCCTTTATCTTTTTGAGTTCGAATAGTGGGGCTTCTGTAGCCTCTACGTTGATCTCTATTATTCTTCTCGCTGAAAAAAAAAAACACTTGTGACTTTGTCCACGCTGTCTGGATTAGGTTGTTTCCTATGTAATAAAATTTTATTGATCGATAGATACTATTGGTTTTTTATTCTTCAACAAGTATTTTACTTTTTTCATAATCAGCTTCAATACAACCACAGCTTAAAAAATTGGCGTTACTATGGTACGTTGCAGAATATGGAAAGGAGGTATAAAATAACCAAATGCATTTGTCATTCTACGCTGAATAGGTGCGATTTTATAAACTACCCCTCTATGTAACTTTCACAATGTTGTAATATTTGGACTGTGTCAAGGGTGCATTGTGATCACGCGCATTTATATTTCATTCCTATTATTACTATATAAAAGTCTATTTCAAACGCTTTGGATCTCAAATGTATGGGAAAAATATTAATTATGTAATATAAAAAACGAAGTGAAATAATTGCAGCAAATATGTAAAAAAAAAATGCAAATGCGAATTAAATCTATTTTGCAAAAGGATATTCTATTTTCGCAGAGCCTAGCTAACAAGCAATGATATTTTAAGAAATTAGAGTGCAAAACTACTATACTAAAACTGAAATCTATTTTTATTGAGTTACAATAACTCAAAAACAGTTTAAGGAAAAGTTAAGGCTTTTTACAAGTATATAAAATTTAGAATAAATTGCAATACACACACATTGTTTTCGGTTGAAGCCTCAAGCGAAAAGGGCAGACAAATGAATAAAACAATTAAATTAAACAACGATTAATTAATTGTATAAAGTCCATATGTCTGTCCGACTTTCCTTTGTTTTCTTTCGCACTTATATAAAGGAAGTTAAGATATATAAACACCTGCACATTCCTGAAATGAGTGGTCATATATCGAAGTAAAAAAGGACATTAATGTCGAAATAGTTTATGGATTTCCTTACAAGTGCGTTTATTTTGGACAACTGTTTCAAAAATCTGTCACAAGTGTGTTAAACATTTATTCACACCTATACAAAATTATAAATGTATTTATATACTACTTGACAATTTTGTGGAGACATTGCCCTTATCTCATGGTCGTTTTGATATCTACATATTCAAATGACGGTTTTTCGTACAAAACAGCCATATCTTAGATAGCACCTGGCAGATTTATAGAAATTTTATTCGCCAGATGTTTTCATTTCGAACTCAAAGAAACTTTTTCTTATATTATGTATTTTTGCATACATTGCAACTTAAACGGATAATTTTTATAGCTTAACCGAATTTTCTTACTTACTTGAAAAAAAGTGTTACGATTTTTAAGCTATGTAAAGTTAGAACCACCGTTACAAAACACAAGAAGTTTATGTGCACCAGAAATTCGATATAAAACGCTCCCATAGCTCAACAGTAACCAGATGCATTTTGGACTTTCTTCTGGTTGTTTTCCAATCAGTATTTCGCACGTTTCAACTAACATCATCCTCTTTGAAAGATCAGATCTATTTTCTTGAACAATTGCAGTCTGGAATCTGATTTGCTCAAGTAACCACCATCAACAAGTCGCTTATTTTATGTCAATCAAGTCAGTAGCAGATTCTATAAACATCAGATCAGGTATATATGTATATTCCATTATTATTTTCTATTATTGCTATCTTATCTTCATTGGCATTTCTTCTCACTCACTCATAAATATTTTGTAAACACTTCCCAGCAATCTACGTCTTTGATATGCAAGCGAGGAGGTCAACGTTAGAGAAAGAGAGAGGTCAACCGATAAGCGCACTGAGACAAAGACAATGACAGAGAGTGAACTTCAGACAGGAACATCAAGCAACGTTGTCCACGAACGCCGCGCTACTTGGCGGAGGACGTACCTGTGCCAAATGCGTCACCAAGCCAAATGGAAGATCAGTCAACTCCTCCTGGCTCGCCACTCCATCCAGCAGCTCCAGCAGACGTCTCATTGCCGCCGACCCTGGGCAAAGGATGGATGTATCCCGTCACACTGTCAGCTATTCCGGTACATTATCAGCGACAGTGATTACAGGTACATTTTCGGCGACAGAGTACATTAGATAATTCTTTCAGCATGATTTTTACAAATAAAGTAAATCCAATTTATTAGTAACACATTTATTGATTGAGGTAATTTAAAATAAATCCAAAGGCTTAACTAAGATAACTTTGTCGCTTATCATAGAAAAGTATAATTTTTAGTTGTGATGGGACCGATTATGTAATGTAAGTGTTTGGTATAATTTTATTGGGATGTAAACTAAAAAGTCTTAAACGACATTTCTATTCGATCACTTGATCGTAGGAACAAGTATTGATTTATGTTATTAATTGTGAGGCGTTGATTATTTCATTTTATTTTAGTTACGTGAGTGAACAAACATTTCATTTGATTGCATGTAAGCATTTCTAAACGACCAACACAATTTAATTAAATTGAATAACTGTTTCATTTATGCTGCCTGAATTATTAAAGCCCATAATCATTGTTAGGAGTTGCCGTTACTAGTAATTATTCAGCCACAAAAGGCACGACTCAATCTGAAGGTACGTCCATCTTGGCCATGGTACGGCCTAGTGTTTTATTCTTAATTATGTGGGGCTAACTTGGGGATTTAAATTAGAACGTTCCATATAAATCCCAATAATAATAACTTTGCTAGAAGTAGATAAATTAAAACAAGTATTGACATGAAGTGCATTCGTAGAAAGAAACAAAGGGACCACGTATCTATAGTTATGAGCAGGGGATAGCTGCGTAATCCATACGAAAAAAGTCTATAACGAACAAAGTATGTAAGAATTTTTTTTTTATAAATATATTTACGATATAATATTTAAAAATTATAGGAATGAGGAACCCATACTCCTACAACATCCTCTCAAAGGAAAGTCTTTTTTAAATGACACGAATGAAACCATATTGTCCATAAAAAATACCAATAATTTTAAGATAAAAATAAAACGAGCAGTGGTATTCGCGGAAAAACAAATAAAACTAGAAATGAAACATATGCTACATGAATAATTTTTTTTAATAAATAGGTTACAAAATACAACTTTAAAAATATATCTTAACACAGCGAATATCAGGCACAAGCTTACCTGAAATCTAATAGATTAAAAAAGAAAATGTAATAATATAACCTTATATAATTTTAATTTTACTTTCGGTTTCATTCCAAAATTTTTAATAAAACTTTTTAAATTTTAAACTGTAACTTTGTGAAGTTCATCATGTATTGAACAAAATTTTTGGCGACAAACTGATTGGCGAAAATCAGCGAGAACACAAACATGCCATGACCAACTTAACAAATCATCAAATAAAGATTTTATATTTCAATAATAAGATTAGAAAATTCCAATCTATAAATTTAAACATTCAATAGCATATGTAACAGTTCCATTATAAGTAACTGTTATTGAAGCACATCACCCTTCATCCCATTAACAACAAGTGAAACAATGATATTCAAATGTATATGGTATATTTTAAAATTTAACTGATCTGATTCGAAATATTTTTTTCTAATAAGAAATTATGTTGGTTAAAAATTTGGTTTCTCAAACAATGTATTAAATTTAATGTTACACCTATTTTTTTCAAACATTATTTGAATAATGACTCTGGTTTTTCATATGTTAAGAATCAATTAACGCATGAAGCACAAGTTGAATTTATAAAAATTGCTATTAAAAAAAGATAGTTAGCATTACAAAGTTAAATTTTGAAATCTATCACTTACATTTGAATATCATTGTTTTACTCGTTGTTAATGGGATGAAGGGTGATAACAGTTATTTATAATGGAACTGTTACATGTGCTATGTTTAAATTTATAGGTTGAAATTTTGTAACCCTAATATTGAAATATAAATTCTTCATTATTTTTAAAATTGTTTTTTATACATGACCTAACCTATTTATAAAAAACTTAGTTCATGAAGCACGTGTTTCATTTTTAGTTTGATTTGTTTTCCACGAGTACCACTACTCGTTTTTATTTTTATCTTAAAATTATTGGAATTCTTTTATGGACAATATGGTTTTTATTGGTGTCATTAAAAAAAATTCTAACTTCAAAACATATTTTTTTCAAACGAGTTTCCTTTGAATGGCTGTTGTAGGATTATGGTTTGGCTAGAGTACGGTTTATGGACCTTCGCCGAAAAGTATAAATTATACCTTATTTGAAAGCTCTTGGCGCACAATGCACAGTGATGTATCTCATATCTTGGAGGCTCTTTTCGTTCAGAAGTTATAGCCCTTCAAAGTACCTCAACATGCCTAAAAGAAATCATTCATAAAACGCTTTAAAAACGATATTACTCACCAAAAAAGCTTTACACCATAACTGTAATGTATACACATTTGTTATAAAACACTAAACTTTGATAAATAATGGTTTTTCAGTTAATAAAGAACATTTATTAAAGGTTTATTTAATAAAGAACTGTGTCAAATTTTAAACAATTTTAGACAGCCTGTTATTCAGTAACTGTCAAAATTAAGTATAACAGTTACTAAAATTGTTATGTAGTAACTGTTACACTGTAAAATTGTTAAGACCGTTTTAAAATTGTTTACAATTTATTTGACGTTACAGTTCTTTAACATATAAACCATGAGAAAACATTATTTATTAAAGTTTAATGTTTGATAACAAATGTCTAAACATTCTACAAGTTTCTTTTCAATTTAAAAATCTTCAACGTCTTTTTGTAGCTTCAATTGAACACCTTACTTATGATGTAAACATTAGATTTTAATGGTAAAAATTGTGATTTGTTTCATTCTTTATTTAACTGTAAATGTAATTTACTTCATTATTCTACTTTCACAAAAATGCGTTTCCCTTGTATTCCTGTAGGTTATGTATGTAATGTTTTTACTTAAAATGAACTAGAGGATGTGTGAATCCCAAACACATGCTCCTGCACATATTTATGTCCTATTCTCCAAAGGACGTTGCGTTGTTTATAAATATATGTTCCCGTTGGGCTCTGTTTCTACAGCCTGCTAAAATACAAGCAGCCATGTTTCTCTACCAACAGAATGACGTCCTCCATCGTTTCATTCTCCCTCCACGTTTTATCAAAAGCAAACATGAAAAGAGAAAATATGATATAGCAAGTGCTTGTTCATACTCAAACAGACAAAGTATGGGGAAAATTTATATTAACAGAAGCGGACTGATTCTATTAGACCAAGTGTTTTATTGTTGGGCTTTAAATATTGTTATTATAAATAATTTCCCCGTACATAGGAATTATATTGTAAAGTTTATTCTTTAAAAAAACCGCTGGGGTGAATATTAGCAATAGAATTTAATCAAATATAATTTAAGAATTATAATTCAGTAAAGATTGATTTATTTACACAAATTATTTAATTAACGCAAAATAGAATAACAATAACAAAATTATAAATGATAGAAAGCTCACAGCTAATTACTTTAATAAGTGTTTCACAAGTCATTACCGCAAAAGTTAGTGCAAATTCTCATAAACCCATCAATGATTCCAATGCAAGCAAAACCTTTTACTTCACTCCAATTATAGAAGCAGATGTCAATCATATTAAAATCTAATAAACGCTCAGGGTTAGACGGAATCACAACAAGAGTCATGAAAAGTAACCGCAGCGTAATCACTAAACCACTGACTGATCTATTTAAATGTTGCGCATAGAAGAAATGACATTCCCAGACGCACTAAAAATTGCTATCATCAAACATATGTTTAAAAAGGATAACAATTCGGAAATGCGCAATTATCGTCCTATTTCGATTATCTCATCTGTAAGCATTATCTTTGAAAACCTTCTCCTCTGTCCATCATCCTCCGCAAGGAAGGACGTGGTAACAACATGAAACTTGCGCTATCTTTTCAGGCCATGCAGACCATGCTTGTGCTTGGTAGGTTGCTTCTGCAAACGTGAATCCCGTGATTGATTTAATCTGATCATTCCATCTTGTGGGAGATCGTCCTTGAAACTTGTTGCCTTCTATAATTAAGGACTCCATTGTATCCCTGCCTCTTACCACGTGACCAAAGTATCGAAGTATGCTTCTGTTTATAGTTGTGGTGAGCCTTGTTGTTACTTCGAAGTTTTCTAGGACCGAGATATTCGTACGGTGGGCAGTCCAAGGTATTCGCAATATTATTCGGTATATACCCACATTTCGAAGGCGTCAATTCTATAACATAGCAACAGCGTAAGCATTAAGTTCAGACCACAACCCTGTAGCACTCGAACTAGGTACACCTGACAATGAAGATAATTATATCAGATCTAGAACCAACTGACACACGTCAAATCTTTACTCTCAGAACACGCAGAATTAAAATATCACCAATAACAGAAATAGGCATAGAAACCTCAATTCAGCAGATTTAAACAGCAATCAATTCCGCACCACAAGCTGCAATGACGGCTGAAAACCACAAATTCAGTAAAAACCGATTGCCTGAAATCTTACAAAATTTAATTACAGAACGTCGACGCGCCAAATGAGGATACGAGCAAACGCTAGACCCAACAGACAAAAGCGCACTAAACCATCTGTCCCATGCAGTCAAAACAGCAATGTGTGAGTTTGAAAATGCGAAACAACCCTCTCCGAACTAAGCACAATTAATAACTTCTTTGGAGAATGGCCAGAACCCACAAAAGAAATAAACCAAACGTTCCGCCTATACATTGCAGAAATGGCATGTGCTACGACAATGATTCTAAATTCAAAACGTTTGCAGGTAGCCTGGAAAAACAATGCTCCTCAAACAACTATAACAGTGACGTTAATCAAATCACTGGAACATAAAGAGCAGTTGGCAGATTCCTGAAAACAAAAAGCTCTGCAAGGCCTGAGCAACTAACTGAAGATAAAGTGCAAACTCTAATCAACCAGTTGACAAACAGGAAAGCCCCAGGCCCTAATCCAGTAAACAACACTGCTCTAAAGAATCTGCCTCAAACATCCTCAAATTATTAAAAAACTTTATAGAAGTCAGTTGTGGAAGTCAGTCATAGTTATCTTTCTTCCTAATGATCAAGCCACACCATTTCCCCAAGACTATCAGCCTCTTGAACACCATGGGAAAGGCATTTGAGGCAATCCTGCTGAGCCAGCTCAATAACGAAATCGAAGAGAATAATACAATTTAAGATGAACATTTTGGATTTAAAAAGGAACATTCCACAACTGGGCAAATCTTGTTGAACACGTTACTAAAGGATTTAACGAAAGGAAATTTACAGGCTTGGTTAGTCACGATGTGGCCACAGCATGTGACAAAGTCTGGCATGCGGGACTTCTTTACAGAATAATTGACGCTAACTACAATGCTCCACTAATCAAATTGATCGCTTTCTACCTGTACCAGAAAAAAAAACCAAGCTCAGATAGAAGCCAAACGATCTTCAGTTAGAAAAATAAGAACAGGAGTCCCTCTGGCTCTCTGCTTGATCCAAGCCTTAGATACATCTCAGATCTTCCAAGGCCTCAAAACGCCGAAATCGCGCTTTATGCAGACGACACAGCGATAACAAGTTCAACATCTATAAAGCTGCTCCAGAAAAGATGCATTAGACCACCTGGAATTTTGGTTCAAGTGAAGAATCCCAGTCAACGCCAACAAATCGCAGGCCACAATTATATGCAAAAGACGCCAACTGGACATCGACGATCTGACGATTGATGGAAAACCAGTTCCCTAGTTAAAGAACGTAAAATGCTTAGGAGTAATCTTAGAACTAGATTAACGTGGAGAAAACGCGTTGACTTTACCATAAAGAAATGAAAACGCATCCGAGGCTTTCTATCCGCTACTCAGGAGAAGTAGCGGAGAAGTAAGTTGAGCCTTAGAAACAAAAGTACGATTTACACATCAATGATAAAACCAATCATCACGTACGCATCTCCGGCCTGGAGTTATGCTGCTAAAGTTCACATAAGGAAACTTGAAAAATTCCAAAACAAAATGCTAAGATTAATTACCGATGCACCATGGTTTATCCGGAATGAAGCACTACGTCAAGACTTAAATATTCCATTTATTCAAGTGACACTCAAAACAATGAATCAGAAAACTTTCCATTCATACTCCCATCATCCAAATCCGTTAATAAGAAAAGCCGCCGAGTAGAACGCAGACGACATCCAGAAACGTAAGCGCCCCAAATGCGCATTAATTACCCCCTAAAATAACTCAGCACAAACTCAGATTAAGTGGATTAAAGGCTAAAGCTGATAACAGTGGACCAAAAACATGAAGCATGAAGCGTCCATATTCTGAGCGTCAGCTTTTTTGACAGTCCAGGTTTCTGACGCATACGTGGCAATTGGATAGATGAGTGAAATAACAAGCCGCAATTTGGGCAATTTGGGGTTCCTTGTGATGCTCTTGGTGTCTTTCAAGATTTTGGTCCGTTCTTCCCATCGCAATACGTCTACGGATTTCTTCCTCGCATCCCCCACTATCCGTCACCACTGAACCCAAATAGTTGAAATTATTTTTGTTTTTTGGGCCTCCTATCGGTTCCGAGAAGCCAAACCAGGTGATGCGGAACTGCCATGTTCAATAATATGTCTTTCAGGGCACTCCATTGTACAGTGTCGAACGCCTTAGATTAATCCACAAAACATAAGTATGTTTTCATGTTAAATTTACATGAAAACACATGAATTGTGAGATTTTTCAATAATTTGAATATGGATTTGCACCAGTCTGTTGGCGACTTTCTAGAATCCCATAATTCTCGGCATATGGCATTTAGTATTTCTATTCCAATATGGCTCCTTGAGTACTTCTGCTGTTATCCGTGACTTCAGCTCTTAGTATGTGTGGTTTCTTTTTTGGAATCAGGTATAATCAATTCTTCAACGGTGTTGGCATACAGCGTTTCCATACTTCCGCTATGTTTTCTCATTTCGTGACCACTCGTTCTTGCGAATCTTTCATAATTTGTGTTTGTGGTTTGAAGGCTCTCGATAGGTATCTAACTGTCTTATACAGTTCCTTTGACTCATTACGGTTCGCGTCTTGTTGTAGTTGTGAACATATATCTGGTATATATCTATTCTTATTCCTTCTGCTCAGCCTTCTTATTTGTTAATTGATGTAATTTATTTGTGCTTGCTTCTCCTGCGGGTCGCATGTTATTGCTCTGACTCTTCTTCTTTGCGCGACGAGTTGCAATGTCTCTTCCGAGAACCAGTGCTTTTGTTTTTTGTTTGTGTCATGTGGGTTTGTACTATTTAAGGCGTTTGTTATCCATTCTATTTATCTTTCCATGTCTGGTGCGCATCGCCTTTGGGTTGTGGCTTTGTGCTGTTGGCTAGTACTGCTCGGAATTTCTCAGGATCTTTTGGGAGTATCTTAATTGTTTTTATCCCTGGCGGGGGGTTCCTAAACTTGGCTGTGTATTCTGCTCTCAGGAGTTTGTGATCTGATCCACAGACAGCGGCTGGTTTTGCTTTCACGTCTGTAACCGAGGTTCTCCATCTTTTTCTGACTACGATATAATCTAGTTTGCCCATTTGGAGAGGTCCAAGTATATAATCGTACATGGACATGGTTTTTGTACATTGTATTAGTGACTGTGAAGTCATTCGCTAAGGAAATTTGTGCCATGCACTCTTCTCTTGTGTTTTGTATGCCCAGTCCGTAGGTCCCGATAATTTTTTTCCCTATCTTTGAATTCCAATCACCCAGGATAATTATATCTTCCTTGTTGTGTATATTTTAGATTATAGTTTCATTTTTCTCGACTTCTTTATCTGGACTGTGTATTGTTGGCATCTAAAGTATTGGGGGATTTAACACATAACGTGAGATTTATTATTCGATCATTGATTGCGTGATACTCTAGTGACAAGTTTTTGATGGACCAATATGACTACTCCGCTGTAGCTTTAATTTTCTCCGTCCGAACTAAAGATTTTGTACTCGGACGCAGTGAAGTGGCCGCTCTCTTTCCAGCGAGTTTCCGCTAACTCACAAATGTCAACTCTCTGCTTGAGTAGTTCTTGCACCAATATGTACAATTTGCCAGTCTGTTGGAGCTTTCTAATGTTGCATGTGGATATACATATTTATTCCTTAATTGTAGCTTGTTAGGTCTTTCAGTCACTGATTTCGCAGGTGCTGACTGATCGCCCTCAATCGCCTGCCCGGTCACCCATTTCACACCGTCCAAGCCGGACTCGAACTGGTGCCGGTTGCTAACCGGCACAACTCTATCTGATCTCTCTGTTTGTTTCTTTACTATGTGCTAATTAGTGCAAAATTATAAAAGTTTTTATCAAAAAACAATATGATAAATAAATCACAATTTAAGTTTCGACAAAATACTAACACACAGTAGCACACTTCTGCACAACCGTTTATAAATCTTTAGACAAATCATTACCTACAATGGGTATATTCATATTTATTGACTTAGAAAAGGTGTTTGATTCTATGTATATCTCATTGCAAAGTATTAGATACATTTGAAAAATATGGTTTTAGAGATAATACAAAAGTATTCCTAGAAAACTATTTAACCAGTAAAAAACACATTGTCCAAATAGAAAAAAACTTTCAGTAAACCACTAACAATCACCTGTGGAACACGAGCACTTCAAGGTACCATTTTAGTGCCCCTGTTATTTCATTCGTATATAAACAACCTACTCGTAGAACGCCTTGCCCACATCCGCCAGCTCGAATAATCCAAACTATGCAGGAACCTCCTGAAGATCTCCAAGATATCCTTGAATTAATCCCACTGTCCTTAAAATGATCCCTATGCCTATATTATAGAACTAACAAGTTCAAGTTAGATTATTGCACAATAGATATTTATTTAATGACACAATCATGAGAAATAGTTATACTGTACTTATAATCATTTTATGTTGAAACGAGCTGCTTAAAATAACGCAGCCATCATTGCTAGTAATTTATAAACGTAATTAATCATGTTTTACTTAGCCATTTTCTGTAGAATAAAGTCGATGTATTGAACCATTATTTATCTAAAGTAAATTCAATTGAAGTATTATACTAATAATTTGTTGATTGATAATAGAATTTTAAAACTGATTGATAGTTTCATTTCTTTATGAGTTCTACTTTTATTTAGAGTTTACTAAAAATTTTGTGATCATTTAATTAAAATCTCTGGACAGCAACTGCTGCTCTAAAACTACTTCACAGTTTTAAATAGGCAAGGATCTTATATTTAAGAGATCGATACGAGTCGTTTTTTCCTTTATAATTGCGCACACATTCTAAAACCTTGATTAATAAAATTTCTATAGCTCTACCAACATTTAAAATTAAAGTTTAAAATTTAGATGACCCCTTAGGTGATCTCAAAAGAATTGGGAGTTTTTTGAACGAACGGCATTTGGGAAAACTAGCCCAATTCCATGTCGCACTAAAATTAAACGCGACAGAATTAATAAAATTATGAGTATAAAAAAATGCAGAGTACATTTCTGTTGCGCGAAATTTATTAGTGTTTTCGAGCAAAAGTTGGTTTCATAAAAACAGAGGCAGAGGCAAAGCTTCAAACTGTAATTGTATTAGTAAAGTTTGTTTCATTTTCTGTTCTTGTTGATTTGTTAATATTGTTTAACTTTTTATTATAGAATATGAGAGTTAGGGGATTGCGTGAAAATTTATGTACAGTTTAGAAACTTTTAAACAAGATTTTAAGGATATTCATTACTATAATAAATTAATTTATATTGTAAAAGCAATGTATCTTTGGGTCCACATCACTATGAGGTAAGCTCAATCAAGCTTAAAAATTAGATCCTAAATAGTAATTTCTTACATTGCAATTTGTATTAAATTTCCTCGTCACGGACTCCATAAAACTGTACTCTAAAGTGATATCTATATCTCGGGTATTTTAGTCAATTGTTTTTTTTAAGAAAATTGTCTTATCTCTTTTTATCTCTTCTTTCGTATCGGTCCTTCCACTATTGTGTTAAAAATTAGAATCATGTTCGTAGAAGGAAAAATAGAAAGGGTAAGGATATGGGAAAAAGAAAGTAGACTTCGATGTGAATATAAAGAAAACAGGAAATTGAAGGAAAAGTTAGAAAATGTGAAATGGGAGGAAATAAAAAGCGTAACGGAAATATGAAGCGGAAGAGTGAAAGCGTTGATAAGAGAACTAGGTAGGACTGGAATCGTTTTGATGAAGGATGCTATGAGGGGAAAAAATAGAGAAGAGAGGTGTTGAGGAGAGTTAGAGAAGGGGAATTGGAATGGAAACAGTTTTTAGGTGCCCTCAGCTACGAGTCACAGCAATTGTTTGAGATGTTTCGGGGAGACAATTACCCCTTTTTTCTCAACTGAAGCTAGTTTTTATTGCTAAAGTATAGAACATTATCTTATCTTCACTAAGTTAAGTAGTTTTGGTAATTTTAAAATTTAATATTTCAACATTTCATTCATAATGTTATTTTAAAGTTACAGTTTCTTAATAAAATATATTTCTTCCAGAGCTACTCACTTAGTGATGATAACATAATGTTCTAAATTTTAGAAGCAAGAAACGTGCTCAAGTTTCTCAGATTCTAAGAAGAAGGGGTCATTGTCTCCACGAAAGTTGTTAAGCACTTCCTTAGCCTCGTAATAAAAAACTGCAATCAATAGGGGTTTAAAATGGTTTTAATTTAATTAAAATGTGAAGTTCAACTGAGACATATTTAACTATTCAACCCTGCTGTACTTCGCTTGTGAGTGTTTTCTTTCTTGTAGCATTCTCAATTTACAAATGGAGAGTTCCATCTGTTAGGTTCCATCTGTGCTTATTAATCGTATTAAATTTTCGGGTACTCCCATACCAATTATCATTTTGTCAATTTTTTAGGAAACAATCTTTGCCTCCAGTAAAGATTCATTACGTGTAACACTTTGTTAGGTACCACCTCTACTGCTTCTTTTATAAATTCGTTTACTAAGCAGTCTGCTCCTGGTCCTTTATTATTCTTTAGCGCTTAACTAGCCTCTGTTAGATCTATTACCATAAAATATCGACTCAGATGAGCTATGTTTTCCGTCGGTTGTGCAATTAATGTACCTTCTGGGAAAAAGGTATCTATCACCCTCTTCAACCCCTCTCCATTTAGTCCTGCAGACGGATCTCTTTCTGTTTTAATTTTTTTCATTGCTTTTTTAAAAGCTTGTCCCCATGGACAAGTTTCATTTAATTCCTTTGCAGAGCTTTTGCCAGCACCTTGTTTTCTCCTGATGTACGGCTTCTTGCAGGAGTTTTCTTTTTGTTTAGCGTACGGTCTGGGCATTGTGTGTGCCTTCATTATTTCCATTTTGATGTGCCATTTGTGCTTCTCGCCGAAGCTTGGTACCTTCTCGCCAAAGATTCTATTTCTCTAGTCTACCAGTATATTTCTCTCTTACCCTCTGTTTGTTTGCGTTTTGGCATTGAGCAACTACACGATTCCTGTAATATCTCCGTTACTTCCGCCGCCCGATTCTCTACAGGGTACAGTCGTTCTAGCACTTTGATAAACATTCCCCTGTCCCATTTTTTTTATATTCCATTCCTGCTTTCCCCCATATTTCTTTTTAATAACTCGTGAAACTACTTAAAACTTATATACAGTTGACTCACGATAATCCGACAGTTACGGGACCGAGGGGGTGACGGATGATCAAAAATGTCGGATTACAAAAGGTTGATTTTTAAAACTGAATTTTGACTTCTAAGGCAAGAAAATTTAAGTTGTTATGTATATACAGTACTGTACATACTACAGTACGTATATTGTTACAATACATATTGAGTAACACATTTTACAGCCATTGAGAATATAAAGAAAACTTAATTAGGCATAGTTTCACTCAAATGAATACGTATATGTATGCAAAACAAATTTACAGCTTAAAAAATCTGTAATCGTTTTTTGTTTCTTCTTACGTAAAGCGTCTGTCATGGCTTTCTCTTGAATATCTTTTAACATTAAAATGTTGTCGTAGTTGCGTTCCCTCTCCTCACACCAACGTATCAAAATGTTTGCAGCCGACATAACTTCATCGCAAGTGATTGTGCATTTCACCTCCGTGGCCTCCTCAATCGGGTCGTCGTCTACAACATGAGCCGTAACTTCCTGTATTAATTCCTCTTCTGTCCGTTCAGAACCAAGATTATCATCTAATACCCATCTTCTCAAGTCTTCTGCAGATTCTTGCGGAATGTTAATTTCATCACAACGTCAAAGCGCAGCCTCGGGACCATTGTTGTTATTTTCTGATTTGTTATTTCTGTCGTCTTTCTTTGGAAGGAGTGAATTTTCTGGCCAAATATGTTCCCAAGATTTTACCAGAGTTAAAGACTTGACTTGACGCCACGCAAATGCTGCATTGATAATTGCATCCTTCAAGTAAATTTTTTCAAGATTGATGTAATGTCTGCGTCAGGTTGGCTGACGATATCAATCATTAGGCGCTTCTTGTAATGTGCTTTCAAAGTCTTGATAACATTTTGATCCATCGGCTGAATCAGTGCAGTCGTATTTTTTAGCAAATACAAAGCTTCTATGTAACCATCAGACGTCTTAACTCTCAATTTTTCCTTCTCCGGGTGTCCTCGAGCATTATCTAACAACAAAAGCGCTTTCAATAGCAGGGTTTTTCCCTTTAAGTGTTCTTTGACTTCTTGTACAAAATGGTTGGAAAACAAGTCTAAAAAATTTCTTTAGTGACCCACGCTCGGCTTTGGTTTTTGTACGTCACTGGAAGAGGTTCGACTTTTATGTTTTAAAATGCCGGTGGGGACTTGTATTTACCCAGAGCTAAGAGCTTTAACATATGGCTTCCAGCGGCATTTGCATACACCATTCACGTGATACGCTGTTTTTAAGGTTTCCTTCCTGAAACTTTTTTCCTCCTCCGTTACAAAAGTTTTTGTTGGGAGTTGCTGCCAGTTTAAGCCGGTTTTATCGGCATTATACAGTTGCTCGGGCATAAGTCCTCGTTCGGCGATTTTGGCGTTTAAATATTGAATGAATTGAGAAACTTCAGTTTCGTCGGCTGATTTTCTGCGCTCATCTGCAAGAAACGAATGCCATGCCGCTTCTTAAAGTTTTCGAACCAACAATCGCTGCACGAAAATCATCTTTGTTGGTTATTTCACGATAAAAAACTGGGTTTTCTGTGTTAAAATATTATAAATGTCGTAAACGGTAGGTCGCCCGCTATCAAAAACTTTAGAAATGACAGTTGGTGTTTCAACACGGTTATACCTTTTAATAATTTCCCATTTATCAGTAAGAATTAAAATATTAAGTTTACGTTTAGCGATTCCACTTGTGCTCGCCATCCCACAACACTTTACAACACAAAAATTAAAACTCAACAATTACAGTAGCAGCATTCAAATACAGTAACAACATTAAATGACCACGCTTAATAGCACATTGAAACTGTGGTGAGTCACGGGACAGGCGGCAGGAGGCATCTGCCGCGAAAAGTATGTGGGTGTCTGTGTCTGCACAACACAGAGCAAGCCCAGTCATCCGACGTGGTGTCGGACTGTCAAATGTCGGATTATCGCGAGTCAACTGTATTTATGATTGCTTAAGTCTAACGCTTCCCACTATAAGTTAGTTGTATCCAACCCCACCGCTGCGAGGGTCACATCTTTCCTAAAGTTCTGGTCGTTACTCTAAAACGTTGGTTCTCTCCCCCCCCCCCCTCCCCCTATTCATTACTACTAAAGAGGTCGTGCTAATGTATTCTTCCATCATTTACATTCCCAGTACTCTGACTTGGCGTTAAAGTCCCCCACTATTCCTGTTCCACCTGTTCACCAGTTCCAGGTACGTGAATTTTTTCTGAAACTCCTCCATTTTCATATTTTATGAAAGTAACAGCTAATAATATTTACCTTTTCAACTTGCACCACCAGCAATCCCGCATTCTTAACCAGTAGTTTACCCTAGCATAACATTTATGACAACTACCGCGACCTCTATTCTTGTATCACAGTACCAAGAATTTTTTACAGTTTTGATGTTACGTTCCGATATTATGAGGACAGCTATTTGCATTGATCTAGATGTTCGCGCTGCTACATTTTTTGAGGTCAATTTATGCGGATTTTGTATTCCGCGTGTGCGGGCTGTTGCGTGTATAGGGCTGTGTGTGTATAGCAATAAAGAAGACGTCCTTATTGCTATAGTGTTCCTTATAGTCCCGTGTCCTTCTTATCTGCAAGTTCAGCGCAGTTAGGTTTTGCTGTTAGGCAATACGGTAGCAACAATACGGTATTTATCCCCTTCCCCCTCTCCCCTCATCACCGTTTCAAACTATTGACTTCAATTTTGTCAACTTTGAATTGATCAATATTCATCCGAATAAATTAAATAGACTAAATAAAGTAATAAATTAACTAACTGAATTACTTTAGCATGGACAAATAATTCATTACCTTATTTGCCCTCCCCGGCCCGTTTTTACCAAAAGTTTCAACTATTTGAAACGTGAAAAATTAATTAATAGAATAATATAATAATGAGAAACTTTATTAAAAACCCTTATTATTAATTAGCTAATTGCTAAATATGCAGGAAAATCATTTATACGAATACAAAAATATATATATATATAGCTATATATAAAAAACTATCTAAATAACATACTCGTATTTGCTGAAAAGATAAGATAAACAATAGACAACCAAAATTACATTCTAACAAAATTGCTTCAAACCACATTTGGTGCACGTATAATGTCTCCGCTATAAACCTTATGCTAAAAGTTAATTCCCTAAATTCTGAAAATCCCCGAAGCACAAAAGTCATTTAGGAACATTAATGTAACAAGGAATATTATCCGAGTGTCGGACGTTTCTTGCGAGAATGACATTGTTAGCGACAAAATAGCAATGCAACGACAAACCGGAGAAAGTTTAGCTAATGGTGGCGGTCACGAAGTGGTGGTTGGTGGAAAGTGAAAGTTGTAACTGCCGGCAGCAGCTATTAAAATAAATTGCATCAAACCCCTTTCTTCTGTAACAATTACAACTCAAAGCGCAAATTTTACATTAAAATCATGCAATTCAGACGTTAGATACAGATAAACAAACTGCTTATATAAGTTTATGATAAGGTAGCGCACTCAAAATTAATAAGAAAAGTGCTAGAAATTGAGATGTAAATCAAGAGAGTAATAGCATGATTCGCAGAATATTTAAACGATAGTTGAAATAGAATCTGGAGGATAATTATGCAGAGTAATATTTCGCAGAGATTAAAGTTAGGTCTGGAGTTCCACAAAGTAGCGCTCTGAGTCCGATGTTGTTCCTTTCATATAT
>WYDF02268359.1:0-18362 GCA_009867245.2 Adranes taylori
AATTAAAGATTGTTAATTGATTTCGTTTTCTACAATATTTTATGAGTCGATTAAAATGGAGTTTTTGGAATATATCTCGTTTAATTTATTGTAACATATTATTTGAAGGAATAGGTATATAATGCCAACAAGGAATAATTTATAATTACAACAAATGGCTAAGATGTGTGGAATCATTTCACCCATTATTATAAGAGATCATCACTACCGTCCTTATTAGGACCATCACTGTCGCAATATTTTTAAAAGATACACCTTTGTCCGATAAGCCCATTACGCTGTCTGTTTGTAGAAATGAAAATTCGTCTTATGAAGTATTAATTTATGAATGCAGCCAGCATTACAATTGTTTTAGATGGTATTGCTAATTGATGTTCTAAATGATTATAAATTGTTGTTACAGGCATTACAGTACCCTGAATGAAAAGTAGATGAAATAAGGATTCAATAATCGAAATATTAATATGTCGATTGTCGAAATTGTTGAATGATGCCTAATTTCACCTACTTCTCATTTAAAGCGCTGTAATGAGAAATAGGTAAAATAAGGCATCATTGAGCTATTTCAACAATCAAACTATTAATATTTCAATTAATATTTCGACAATGGAAATATTAATACCTTATTTCACCTATTTTTTATTTAGAGCGCTGTAATGTCTATAAAAATCGAAATATTAATATTTCAATTGTTGAAATGGTTCAATGATGCCTACGTTTCATTTAGGGTGCTGTAATGCTTATAACAACAATTTATTATAATTAAACCTAACAGTTTCCATTATCATCTAAAACAAGTGCAATGCTGGCTGCAATCATAAATTAATATTTCATAAGACGGATTGTCATGATTGTCATGCTTCCACCATTTCTATCAATTCTGGTATGCCTCCATGTTTAAATTTTTAAATTTGCGACAATATAGCGGGGTGACATTTGCCTAGGTAAATAGATTCCCAACTACTGATTTAACCCACCCTTTCCACCCATCTATATAAAAAAAGGATCGTAATCGTAGAATATATAAACAAATCATTTAATAATTGATTTCTTTAATATAAATTTATTGATAACTTTGATTTAAATTGGGTTGGAATATCGTATAAAAAAATTAACCTCATTATTTTTTTTATTCAATATATTCACAAAAAAGAAAGATTAATGATCACTATGTAATAAGTTCTAAAACCAATTCACAAGTAAATAAAATGAATTATCGAGAAACACTAAACGATTAGCAGTTACTAAATTATATTATGAAAAAAATTACGAAGTTAATTACGAATTTAGTCTTTGAAATAAATTAGAAGCAAGATTCAATTCAAATTAATAAATTATTACTCACATCTGTGCTATAGACATTCTGTGCTACTACACGCAGGCTCATTTTTTATTTTCAAAAAATTACTTTCAAGTGACCCTCTGCGGTCAAAAGTACAGTTTATGAAAACTAGGCTCCCTACTCTTTACCATCGCCTGGTATTCTACTGAATAACCGCTGTGAGAGGCCAATTCCTATCTCATTTCTTCCCATTAAAAACTATTGCTACCATGGACTCTAAATTTCCCACTACAACACTTGCCGCAAAAAGTGACTCGTACTACATGACTGAGTCCCTTGAACTATCAGCATTATTACCGATTATAACTAACTCATGCAAGAATAGCGCTACGTTTACATGATGTTTATATTTAGGCAAGATTAATATAACATTAACTATAACATTTACAAGATTAATATAACATTTACATAACTACTAAAATTTCTGAGTACGACCCTTTCGTAGATAAAGGCAAGGCGCATCTTAAAATAAAAAATAGACTTCCTGCTGTTTAACAATAGGCTACCTGCTGACGCTAATGTTTTTCCAGTAACAATATATTTGAGTGACTATGCACACGATCGAAAGAATTTTTCTTGGATATGAAAATTCCATTAAACAGAAACTGTCATTAGAAACGGTCGAAGTTGTTTCTGACATTGCTTTAATAAAACTTGTTAAAGCGTTTCTTAAAGTTTTTACTCTTTACTCGAATATATCTCATATTAGAACAAAATATGGAAAGAGTTATTCCACCTTAAACCAATATTTACATGAAACAAATGTCAGATTGGCGCCTAAGGAAAAAACTTAAAATTTAAAAATAACTTAGTCACCATATTTCTTATTAAACATGAAAGGTTGATTATGAAGAGGAGAAAATTATTACGAAGATTTTAACTGGAATAATGAAACCAGCATATTTATATTCATTTACTTTGTATCCAATTACAAGAGACAGATATATCAGCCGTGTTAATTTTGTAGTTATTTCTAAATGTATATCCACATGTATGTATATATGCAAGTTTATACAAAGTCACAACTATGTTATATAAGTACATAAAGTATGCAATTTATTATCTATTAGTTCAGAATTAATTAGCGTGTCGTCTTTCCGTCTATCCCATGTTTACAAGAATGTTTTAAATGATATTTTATACAAGGTTTGAAAAAGAAGAAGAAGAAGCAGAAGGTAATATTAATAATAAATTCTTAAATGCAATTTAAATCTAGCACAACATGGATACAACCAAAGCAAAAAATTTCTTCAAAGAGCATAATCAATAAATATAAATATAGCACATCTTCGATAGCGTCCTTTTTTATCGTTCCAACCCAAACGACCTAAGAGAAAAACAAATGAAATTAACAAATAATTCCCGATTAAAAAGTTCTCCTTTGATAAATTTTATATTCGTATGACAAATAGAAATTTCCAAACTCGGTTTAGAGAGCATTTCAACGCTATTAGATTAAACCACCTAGGAAAATGAAAGTTTGAATCAGATCTATCTCATAATACTTTCACTCTATCTAATAGGTGATACTAAAATATGATATACTTCACGGAATAAATAATTAATTAATTAGTTTGAACAGGTTTACATCATTAATAATATTACTTCGAATAATTTGCTTAATATACAAACTGATTTTAACAATTTTAATATTATTCAAAAGTTTTTAAAAAACATTACTTAATAAATTCAATTTCAGATATCGACATATAAGTTGCCTATATTAATACTGTACCTTAATTGTTATGGCTCAGAATCTAAGACTTAGATTGTATTTTTCAGATCATAATGCTATAATTTGTGAATTATAGCAATATAGAAATTGGTTCTAAAAATTTTAAGCATTTTAAAATAAACTAGAACGTGCTGACGAATCTGATGCTTCTAATCGACAATAATGTTTAAATTTTTTTAAAAATATTTTATTGGATGCCTACAGTGAATCCTTCCCTGCAGTAGGCAATTATGTGAGTATGAATCATAAGGTTTCTCTAAAATGGCTTACTAACGATATTAAAAATAAAAGAGATTCATCATTAGTTTGAAATGAAGTTCAGAGACAGCAAAGCATGGAGTAGCTGAAACTGGAAATTAAAAAATTTAAAAATAAATATTAAACTTCTATACGAAAGGCGAAAAGGGAGGCTCCTTTAACAATTACATTATTTCCTTTGAGAGTAAGAGTTTATCTGCCTGGAAATTTATACTAATTTTTCCCATTTGAGTGATAAACCATTAAGAAGCAACATCAAACATTAAATGGACATGTGTTTAATTTTTATATTTATCAAAACAATAAAATATAATGATTTTTACTGAATATTATAATTCAACATTTTTCAAAGTTAGCAACGAATGCATGATATGAAATATGTGATTGCGTTTCTTTTTGTTTCTTATATTTCGAGAGAGTTAGTGTTATTTCTATGAACGAAAATAGAGATGGGAATATATATAGTACATTTTATTATAGATGTGCAACAGAGATAAAACACTTTGTTCATAATTAATTGGCAGTTTACCAAAGACGTAGACGTTTATTATTTGCCGAATATGGGATATATCTTCTTAATGGGTTATCACTCAGATGGCATAAATTAGAATATATAAAATCTAATATGAAGGTATTTAAAAACAGCCTCACCGCTAATGGCTCTAATGAATTTTTTGTTAATATTCCATATCAAGTATTAAGTAATTTTATAGACACTAATAGTTAGATGCCTAGTGGAATACAAGCTCGGGCATTAACCCCTTTCAACTTAAACTTAGTTTTCGTGACGTTAGAAGGATTATTAACAACTTAAATAAATCTAATTCTAGGGATGTTTATGGTTTTAATTCAAAGATTATTAAGACGGTTTTGAAAGTCTTAATAATACCTCTGATCAAACTAATAAGTAAGTTTTTGGTTCTCGGTACCTTTAATGCTGAAGTTGTTCCTTTCCATAAAAATTGTGGTATTATTGTAATTAATAATTACAAGCTGATTGCTATTCTGCCTGTTATAGGCAAGATATTTGAAATGGTCATCAAAAATCAAATACGAACAATTTTGATAAAAATAAGCTATTCCACAGCAATAGATTTAGATTCAGGAAAGGTTGTTCCACCTCTCATGCTGTGGTATTCTCGCTTTAGATGAATATTAAAAAGTATGATTTAGAAATGAACCATTTTCCCTTTTAAATAAATAAAATTAAATATATTTTATACGCAAATTTTACATGTTACTTTTGATAACCGAATTCTTAGATATCGAGACCAGTGATGATTAAGATAATTAATAGATAATAATCTTAAAATAATACAGTACATATATATACATCATAAAACCGCACCCATTTAATAGGGTCGATGCCAGTTAAAAATATTGGCATTGAGTTAGTTCGTACAATTACTTTTGTAAGAATGTCGACCTATATCGTTGCCTACATATTGAGGAAATATATTTAAAAATGATCCCTTGAAATAAGACGTAATGTGTATATATTTGACACAAAATACATTGTCAATATATCAATTATAGAAAACTAATAACTTAATTTTAAATACCAATATTATAGCGAATTACAGGAATAATTCCAATAAGCCCACTACAGGATGCCCCAGAGAAAAAATAATATTCGGCCTTTAGAAACGCTTTTTTACTTTTCTTGAAATGTATATCATAACAATTCTTAACTCCTCAAGGAACCCCCAAATAACTTACATATATCTTTGTACGGTTTTTATGTACCTCAACTAGTTTAGAATTTATATCTAAAACTAAATTTGATTCTTTGACATCTCTGACTACATAAGGACATTTAAGAAATCAGAGTACTTCGACCCTGCTTCATTACGTACTGTTTGACTAATCGATACATTTATAGGATACACCTTCCTATCATACATAACATTCTCCTTATCTTTAGCATCTAGCAAATTCTTTCTAGCATCCTCCTATGCTTTCTGTAACCTATAACGTAATTATGATGGGTAGAGATTGAAACTATATAGTGATTTAACTACTTCCTGAAGTGAACTAGGTAACTGGCCAAGTTTATCAAATACTAAATCATATGGAGTATATTTAGTAACAGTGTGCACTGTAGTGTGATACGAAAACGCCCTAAAACTTAATGCACTAGCTAGTCCAAGCATCAGGATTAAGCATGTGCCTGAATCCTTAAATATTGTGTCTAGACTTTTATGACAGTTTATGACAATTTTCTACCACCCCCAAACTCTAATGGTGATGCGAAGTACTTTTCAAATGTTCAATCTGGGAAAATATGACATAGGTGTGCAAAAATCCGTGACATATTCTCAGATCCTAAATCCCTACCCACTTGAGACGGAATCACATAACGCAAAATAAACTCTCTTACAACTGTATGAGCCTCTTTATTTATAATAGGTGCTACTACTACATACTTTGCTAATTTACATTGACTCGTTAAGATGTTTTATGACCTTCAAAATCACCCTGTAAAGAAATTGCCACATCAAAAAGGAAATTATCAAAAGAGGAAAAAGCTGTACATTTGATAGCTAAAGGTTGTATATGTAGTCTAGAATGTTTAAATCTTTGACAAGCAAATCAGCGACTTACAAATTCCTTAATACTATCTACCCATGTTCGCCCAACAATATTTTTTCTTTAAACTTTTGACATTCGTTGGATACCCCTGTGTACTCCTGTTGGTAACATGAAAATCAATCTGTATAAGATTTTTTGTAGCGGAATCCATAATAATTTCCTTATAATTTGAATCTCATTAGTACATTTTTTTAATGTTTCTATTATTATTCTTAATCAAGTGCATTAACTTTTTAATCAATGGATTTTCAGTTGCGTTTTGCATACCACAGTTTGTGATAATGACACTTGTTTTACATAATATCAGGATGTGTTTATAATATCGCACGAAGTCAGATAATCGCCTATTAACAATGTCCTTAATAAACAGTGTACATGAGCTTATATCAAATAACACGCATAAACATTGACAATCATTTATAATTACATTATCAATTAATCATTTATAATTACCATATTCAAGGTTGTTTCCTGTCCACTCTGCGCTTTTGTTATAATGAAAACTATTATTTCTACTTACAATACACCTATTCCTATTGTAGTTTTTATATCGGTTATAACTATTGTTCGTATTATTTTTAAATAAGTAAGTTTTCTTGTATGTAATTTCATTTTTCACCATTTCATTTTCATCTACCGCTATTCGTACTGCTTCTATGATGGATTTACAGTTGCCTGCGAGTACAATCAACTTCAAATATTTAGTATTTAACCACGAGATAAAAAATTTATAGCTACACGTCGCTGTATACAGTAATTTCTGTGTCTCCCCATTACCTGACTAGGATATAGTGAGGCTACCTTCAATAGTGCTTGAATGATTCCAATAATTACACTACAATGCAATTAATGACCCGGTACATAGTGCCCTGTCTAATTTTGAGAATGATAAGTTTGCCGCTGCTATATTTAATGACCTGTCAACGGCATTTGACTGTGGATTGTGATCTCTATTTCTGGATAAACTCGCTCCATATAGTTTTGATGGCAATATGCTAAATCTAATTAAATTTTATGGCAGTAATAGGAAATAATCTGTATCGGTGCATGGGAAAATGTTGTGTCCACTGAATATTGACGCTAGTACACCCCAAGGTTCAGTTTGGGGCGTACACTTTTATCATTTATATAAATAGCGTAGGTTCAATCACAGAAGTCCATAAAACCTTATATGCTGATGATTCGACTTTTTTGTTACAACAGATAATTTGGAAAATAAGGATAACACGAGAAACTATATTCAAGTTGTAACAACTGAGCGGTTTGATAAAGAACATTTATCGCTGAATGAGGATAAAACACAATATTTGTATTTTTGATTGAAGTCGCTGCCTAATGTTAGCGTTGTGGTTGACAGTAAACTTAGATGGAATGATCACTGTGATTACTTAACCTCAAAATTTTGTAGTAATAAATTTGCTTTAAAGTGCTTTTCTAGTTCAGTATCCGAAAATGTGTTAAACACTGCTTACTATGCATTATATAATTGTCACATAAAATATGGAATCTTAAGTTGGGGTAATTCTATTGATGCTCCTCGCATTTTCAAGTTTCAGGGACGCGCGATAAGAATTATTGCTGATCTGAAATATAGAATTATTGCTGATCAGGATTCCAGGTCAAAAGTTTTTGTACTTAATTTATTAACTCTCCCTTCTGTTTACATAATGGATTGCATCCTTTTAGTTAAAGAAAGAGAGGGTGAATTTGAGGAGAGTAATCATGAATACGGTACGTGTCCAGGAACGATATTGCGAATTTCACTAACTTTTCATGTGTTCTCTTATTAGTTATTATTTGTTGCTGTTTATAAGGCTTTGGCTCATTCATGCCCATTATGTTGTTGTATAAATTGTTTTTCATGTTGTTTTATGACTATATAAGCTTGTTGATGACACTACTGGTTGTTTTCTTGTGGCAATATATCTTTTATATATCTATTTGCCTGACAGGCTTTATATTTTCATGTAATATGTATATAAGTACGTTATTCTTATATTTCTCTTTTGACGTTGTAAACACTTTTTTAATTTATGTATTTACATAAGTAATATTCTATTCTATTCTCTATTTACATAAGTTTAACGTCACTTACATTTTATTGTTTAGGTTTTAATCATTTGTTGACTAGTATTTTCAGCCATTATTCTAACGGGCAAAACTCAATTGTGCTCGCAGTCAAAAATCTTAAAATATTAAATCATCTCCGCTCGGATATTAGCAATTATGAGATAATCCCATTCATAAACTGAGCTCGCGGTAAGAAATCATTATAATATATAAATAATTACATCCAATTTATATCTACAATACAAAAATTATTTAAAATGTGTCACTTAAATATAAAAATTTTATATATACTTAGGAGTTCAGCATAAAAGGGATACAGCAACAGAAACCTTAAAAATATATACTAAATATATAAGTAAAGCGTGCAGCAGTTCATCAAACAATGGACGAACGACAATGACAGCTCCTTCGACAAGATTGATGATAAATTCTCTACCTTTTTGTTTCAAAATATTTAAAAAAAATAGAGAGGGGTGGTGTTATGTGACCATTTTAAAGGTGACAAAAATCATATGAAATCGACATGTTTTATACTTTTTGAGCAAAATGAAAAAAGGCAATTTGTCAAGGTCCAACTATTGTACCTTTTTCTCGAGTCGATGAAAACGTACAAATCCATATATTGTATCGTCAGATAGGGCTTGAATAACGCTATGATGCTGAGGGGTTTTATTGTATCGAAATAAGACATATAAGGTGAAATTAGGGAGGAACTGGAGAATGCGCCCTTTCCACGGCTTTGATTGACAATTGTTTTTCGACTATATGGCAAGTCGTCAAGTGAATGCACGTCACATAGTAGAAAAGCCTATTTTGGGGCAATTCCGAAAAGTGCCGCACAAAAACTGTGCGACTTTGAGTTTTTGAGTTTAGAATTTTTTTGAAATTTTCATTTAAATGCAAAAAAAAACATTAACTTTAATATTATTTTTTGGGGCATTTTTGGACATTTATACTTCGGCAGAGGCCAAATTCATTCCAACAACGCAAATTATTAGTCAATATCCTCAGCATCATTATTCATCAAGAAAAAGCCAATTATCATTACGTGTCAATGCATTTCTATGCCTGGGCGCATATCTACGAAAATCCTACGCCAACAGCGCATTGATAAAGTTCTACATCTTCAAATGTTCGATACGATCGTCATCCACGTATTATTCAAACAAGGTTAATTTATCTAGCACAATCAACTTCAAGCCGCTGGTACAGAGGAGAAGTTGCGTTTCAGAACCGTACTCAGAGATGAAGACAAATAATACAATATAATACTAAAATCATATTTAGTTCGTCACTCTTTATCTGCTTTATTTTGAAATGGAAGAAGAGAACTGGATGAGTCTAACAAATTTTGAATTTTATTTAGAATCAACATTAGTGTCAGTCATTTAGAATAGCGCTTCGAGTCATATCTTTGTAGTTATAGTCGAGTCATATATTTGTAAATAGAACAATAGACCAAACAATTTAAACTTGTTATTACCTTTCTGTGTTTATCATATAAGAAACTACATACTTTATTATAAAAATTAGAACAAACGAATTCCTAACCCAACCCTGAATCTCATGCGAGAGCAAATTATGTTACAAAGAGAATAAAATATAAAAAGCAGTATAGTAATTATAAACAAATTAAAATCTGGCTTTGGTTAAGTCAATCAAGGTGAATAAAGCATTCACAAAGCTCTCACTTGTACAACACTGATCCCGTTAAAGTTAGTAACTGACGACTAAAAGTATTTTAATATTGATTTTGATAAATAAGCAAATATGTAAGTAAGTACATCAAACAGGTGTGGCGAATACTAATGTGTAGGTAGACAGGTAGTTGGTCCATGAGAGTCCGATTCAATATATATATCAGACTCTCATTAATTTAATTAATTAATAACCGCAATAAGCAATTCCTTAATAAATCATAAATTAAATGAGAAATCCTCTAAATATATATCTATATTTACTTATCTAATTCAACAAAAAAATTCAGCAACTAAATATAATCTAATATACAACCTAATCAATCAACTAATTATAATAAATTAGTTAAATCAAGGAACAAATATAAATCATACAATATATAATCGTTACGATAAGATAAAAACCAGCAAGAAACAGCCAAGAACATCAGTGGTTCCGACAACCTACGCATCTACACATCAAACAGTTTGCCGCAACGAATAGGTCTATACAGGTAAGCAGTAAGCATATTTCGCTCACAGCTTTGTATAGAACCGCCGGTCGTAAAATGACAGCGATTTCATTGATGTACTATATATACGAGAATATTTTACGTCAACGGTATGCACAACGAGTTTTCTTATGATTATCATTTTAAAATAACGATTGCCTTTGTCGGCGAGTATATGTTTCAACAAGAATCATCAGGAATATTTTACCCACCACATTTTCGGAATTACGGTTATGCTTTTTACCATTTTTGGCTTTCAACAAATCTGATTGGATATTAGTTTAATGTATTTTTGAAGGAGGCGTTTTCTATACGATACATTCAGATTTTGGATCGCATCAAGCTGCTATTTCCACCGCTGCTATGACCCACCACCTTTTTAGAAATCACCACCACTTGCATTTCACTAGATAACCGTCAACAAAATAATGCAATTTTGATCCTTAAATTTTCTTAACGTATCAGGAATAAACTTTAGATTGGTCGGAAGTATAACCTTCCTAAAAATTTAGTAGCAGAGGCTTCTTTGTCCGCATTTTTTGCGGCAGGCGCCATCGAAAACCATCGGCTTAGGCAACAAGCCACATCTCAAGGGATCCATCAGGAGTAGATTCGCTCCCAGAAAATTCGCATAAAAGGAGCCATCCTGGCCACTGATCCAAGAGACGCAATTTTCGAGTTGTTGTCTTTGGATGGCTGCGAGAACCCAATCGCGCTATTCCAAAGCATTAATTAGCCGCTTGGGGTTCAGAGATAACATCAGAGATAAGAGACGCAATTTTCTAGTTGTTGTCTTTGGATGGCTGCGAGAACCCAATCGCGCTATTCCAAAGCATTAATTAGCCGCTTGGGGTTCAGAGATAACATACAACAAGAAATTCGCAGCCGCATTAAAATAATAAGCTACAATATTGGTAATCTTCAAACTTTTCAGAATCAGAGTCTCTTTGGTGTCACCTTAAAACCTAGCAAACAGCATCAAAGGCTAACAGGTACTTCGCAAAGAAACTCGCAATTACAAACAATTCGACATTAAGAATTAAGAACATCAACATAGACGGTTCAAGAATCTGGGATGAACTACAAGAACCGAGCCTATGGGAAACCGAGCAAACAGTGTACACAAACAAAAATTACAAACGCAACACGTACAGTTGAAAATCAAACGGGAATGCTTATGCAAGAAATTACTAAAGCATGTAATCAAAACATGCCAAAAAGTAAAATAGAATTTAGAAGTTGTGCCTTATATTTAGAAGGTGGAACCAACAAATTACGAAACTATAGAAAAATTTTCATACTGCAAGACGTAAATACCTAAGAAAAGTTAGAAAAACTAGTTTAACGAACAAGTAGTCCGAAATCATGTAGCAAACGGCATTCGAGAACAATTAAAAATGGCGATAACAACAAAGTCAAAGCAACTGCTGGACGCTACTGCAGAATCAAATTAAAAATGGTCACAAATAAACTAAGAGGGAAAAGACCTCAACCTCCAAACGTATGAGAAGTACTGGAATTTCTGTCTCCTTCACATCGAAAACAAATTCATGAAGCAGCATATTCTGCAGATGTTAATCACATCCCTGTAGATGAACAGAAAGATATCCTAGGAGCAGCCTAACGCTTAAATGCCGTGAAAGCACCAGGGTCCAATAGGATTCACAACGAGGTGATAAAGTTTCTGATAATCGAAAAGCGTAGTACTCCAAGTGCTTAATTGCGTTCTACAAACACATCAGATACCCACTCGCTGAAAAACGATCGATCATCTGCAAATTCCAAATGTTAAAAATACAGTGATTATTCACCAAAATAAGTATAGACCAATATGCGGACTCGACAATATCGCTATGTTGCTGGAAAGAATGTTACTACGCAAGCTAGAATTTTGTATCGAATCACACCTCCTAAAAATCAATGTGGACTTTGATTTTAGGCGCTATACAGTCTATTAAATGAGCTGTAACGACAAAATTCAAGAAAAAGCAAAAAGGAACCTTTGATCCTTTATAACACTTGACATCAAACATGTTTTAAATTCGGCAAGCTTAACCCAAACCTTAGACGAGGCTAGCTCAATAGCAGACCACAGGACCTAGTGCAACTTATAAGTAATTACCTAGCGGATAGAATACTATAGTTTCAAGCAGAGAACGAGATAAAAAGGAAAAAGGTAACGAGAGCAGTATTACTGGAATCTGATCTGGCGCCAACAATATGGTTTTTTTACTGTCCACTTTGCGGCGCCCTTGAATCTCATTTGATTCACTTTTTAGGAAATTTGGTGTAATCGTAACCTAAAATTATCTCGCGGACCACTTGTTGAAAAATAGTGGTCTAGAGTATAGAAAATGGCATATTATAATGAACCCGTTTTATGTTTGGCAAAACAGGAGTTCAAAAGAAACTAATTTATTATATTAAGAGTTTACTCGTTGATGACAATGCTTCTGCACAACGTAACAACGTCGCTGATATCATGCGTAAGCTGCTTCGCCGGGCGAGAGGAGAGGAGGACTTGCTTTGTATGAGGCTGTCGTGTAGTGATGGCTTCCTCATTCATGAGATATTTCATTTGAGGCCTCATCATGATGAAATGAAGTAGTTACTCTTTATTCATTGTTATTATCTGAGCAGTTACTGTTTTACTTCCCGTCCACATCGGTGACGTATGGGACAGGGAGCACTACAATCGCGCAAAATTTCACATACCCCAATTTCAACATATCTGCGTTTAGAGGTCCCCTGAAGCCATTTTGTTGATTTTTTAAATGATGTCTGTGTGTGTGTCTGTGAACGCGATAGCCTCTAAACGGTTCAGACGATTGCAATAAAATTTTGCAAATGAAATTCCTTACAAATGAAACTCTTCACAAATAATGAATCTCCTCATATTTAATTCCTGTCATTTCATTATGCTGAGGCTTTAAATGAAATCTCATAAATGAGAAACAATCACGGAGACCACAGGCGGACGAGAGTCGATACATCATACGAGAATCGATACATCATACAAAACAAGTTGTCTTATCCTTATGGCCGGCGCTGTGATTGACGTGCGCTATATGGATCAACCGAGGTCGCTACGTTGTACACAAATATTATCGTCAACGATTTAACTCTCCTCCTTTGAAGAAGAGAAATCCTCTTTTGAAAAGAAAAAGAGAAACTCCTCTGTTGAGAAAAAGAAAAACTCCTCTTTTGACAGAAAGAGGGCCCCCTCTTTTGAAAAAAGAGGAACTTCTCATAAATAATGGTTCCTGCCGTATTTGAGAAAAGTGTATCTCCTTCATTACATGACAGTGAGCATCAAATGAAGTACCTCATAAATGAGGAATGTGCCTATTCATGAATTGACGAATGTCCGGTTCCCTTATCTGCCTACGACGTGGTCAGCTTCCCTGTCCATTTTGCCGCGGTCTAAGAGGGCAATTTAGTTGCCAAAAAAGCGAATAGCCAAACTGCCAAGAAATTTTGAATTGAATTGACCAATGATTCCCATGAATGTACCCATTTTTTGGTCAATCTGGGAAACTAATTTCTTTCTTCAATGTCAGTTTAGCTTAATACATATTTCAATTGTTTTTTTTGCTGTCTTAGTACTTGAACTTGTTTCTTTTTTCTGTATTAAAACAAGCAACTAATTTAATCTTTTTTTTGCAACTTATCAAATGTACATAGATATTTTAGAATTACCTGAATTAATTACAGAAGCAAACATTTATCATGCCATTTGCTTTTTTAATTAAAATTTGTCCTGAATATCATAGCACGCAAAGTCTTTTACAGATATTGCAGATAAATTTACTAAGATTATTCCAATATGGAAATTAACTTTTTTTCTACTTTGGTGGTCTTCTGTAATAGTTTTATAATATTCTCGTTGTGGCATGCACATATACCTTCCACAAATATATTTTTATTATTTGTTTGCATTTTTACGATATGTAATATTAAATACCTAAACATGGAATTATTTTGCATATTCTAATTATCATAGTTTTATAGTGCCATGTATTAATTAACGTATTACTTTCCTTTACGTAAATCAGGTTTCTTGTAACATGACAATGTAAGCGTAATGTCAAACGCCGACCAAAGTACGATTTGTAGGTATTCCTGTTACAGAGTTGGATCTAATCCAAGCAGGATCCAGGTTATGCTTTTGACCACTGTGCTGCTTTTTTATTGTCATACTTTGCACCATAAAAAAGCTCTGTATGAGTTCTCCGTTTCGTAAAAAATTTGGTGATCTTAATATTATTATAATAAAGTACTTAAATTCATATGTCGATAAACACAAGGGTGGGACAGCATAACTGATTATTGAAAATTGGTTGTTAAAAATCAATAATAACTTTCTAAAAAAAATGCGGAAATATCCTTTCGGTATAGATGCACATGCATGCATAATTAGAATAAAGTTTCCCAACACTTGTCGCTATTTCGTATACAACATCGGCGTGAAATCACATAAACGGTATGCTTTGACTCTTTCTCGCGCGTGTGGGCGGAACGTTTGACTATTGTTTTCTATGCGAATCGGCATATGTATTATGTCTGTGTATAATACATATGCCGTTGTGTATATTATGTCCGTGTCAAGCGGCATCATTTCGAGATTATTTCTTTCACATTGGGCGGTGCGTTAGATCATTTTGTGCTATTTATCTTTTACGGATAAAATTTTATTTCTCAATTTATATTGTTTGGTAATTAATTGATTTGTTAAATTAATTTCGAAGAATTGAATTAAATTTGATTAGTCAAAGTTTATTATATATTAGCAGATTATTAATTGCATCCATCTATTAATTAACTTAATCCATATGGGATATGTTAGCCGATAATATTCTTAACATGAAAAGAACTCCACTGCAATATAAACGTGGTCCAATTGAACAAATAAAACCTAAAACTGAAGAAAAGTATTTGCAACAATTCTCAAGTATAATCGAGTCTCCTCTGGTTTTAACTTTATATTTTCATGCCATAATCCCCCTAACCTAACTATGTCCTCCAACGAAGGCGTGCCCCACTTGTTGTGAAGTCCTGTTTTAAAGTGAAGCAAATTGTAATCATTTATGTTTAATCGAAAATATCGTGGATCTTTGCTCTATTTGTACTCTTGGTTGTGTTGAAAATTCTTGCCTTCAAATTGTATTCTTGTTGTACGGAATGTATTCTTGTTGGGGATGTGGAGAACTCTTTTATAGAAATGGGCTTTCTCGATAAAACATATTGATTTTGAAGTTGTATTCAACATTTGTTTGGTAGGGGTTTAGTGATTAGCAATTATTTATGCAGCTGTAATTGTACAGTCTTTGGAACAGGGATGGAAAACCTGTAGTCTTAAAGCCCGGTCCCTTTGGAATAACATTTTGGAACAAAAATAACTCAATCGCAATTATACAATTTCTCATTTTATTATATCACAAATATATCAATTTATTATTGAAAGGAATTGAATGTGCCCATTCATAGTAAAAAAGTTCCCCATTTGTATCTTAGACATTTTAGTACACACTATACCATAAAATTTATGTCACTAAAATCACTAAAGTTTTTAATTAAAAATTAGTAATAGTATTATTTATTCATAAATTTGTTTCTTTTGCGTGAGGTTTAAAACATGTAATCGTTTGACAGTTCAAGACCTTTTCAAGCCCAGCGCAATATATTCTAAGTATTTGTAACATTTTCGGAGATTTACTTGTTACCATAGATATGTCGAAACAGATTTGAGTGCAGTGATATCAAAGCTTAGCAAAGCCAAACACGTTTCCCCCATAGCTGCGTATGAATGTTATTCGCCTATGAATCCAATGAGCTATTGAACTAATTGAGTGTGGAGTTGTTTGAATGGTAAATTGGTATATTATGAGATACAGTGATTAAAATGACTAAACAATTGGGAGAGCTAATTTAAAAATCTACCGCAATTGTGGCAGCAGGATCAAACTAGAGTAGGACTGATATTAATTTACTAATAATGCCATTAGTAATATGAAATATTCAATTTAACATAAATTAATTGATTTAGAGTTCGACGCAATCTATGACGATATATTGCAGTAACACATGCAAATTAAAATTAGGTCAGACAAGACGCGGGGTTTTTAATGATAACGCTAAAAATTTACTCGTTTATTTGTAAAAATAATTAACAATATATACATAATGATCGAAAGAAAAGGAAAAGAAATGTGTGGAAAGTTTAAAACAAAAAACTCACGTAGTAATAAGAAATCTTTAAACTATATTTTTTTAAAAAGGATATTAAATATTTCAATGAATGCAAATAGTACATATTTATATGTCTTGTAAATAATTTGGTGCCAACTAACATCTAGATGTCTGTATGTAATTAATATCTTATAATTATTAAATGTCAGTTTGAATGAACTTGCACTCATCAATTGAAATATGTACACATAAATAAATTGCAACAATTAATATTAAAACAATTTTTAAAAGCAATGACTTTGAACTATTAAGAAAGACTAAAAATTTAAATTAAATTAACGAAAAAAAGAATAAGAAAATAATATATTTTAATAAAACTGAAAATTTCCTCAGTAATTTTCCACTGTTCATCCTTTAGTGAACATATTGCCGCACTTGAAACAGCGTTTGGAATATGCAGTGGCTGTAACTTTATGCTCTCTTGTTGTTGTTTGAAACTTGATGACCCATAGAGTTGTGTCGATTGCATCTGCAGGGAGTCTTGCTTCTTACTGATCTCCACAACTGCATTATGATTAACACGCTGATGACTACGGCCAGCGATACCCATAGGTAACGAACTGGTAATGTGCTGTTGAATGTCATACTTTACGTTGGTGTATACCGTCCAAATTTTACCAACTTGATCCCAAATCTCTTTCTTGCTCAAGCGTATCTTCCTTACCTATATTTGTTAACTGATAATTTATTTCGTTATTATGGTCCCAGCTTTAGGTTCTTTTACTTCTTCTAATTGCTCATTATATGCCATCAGTAATGGAATTAATGCTTGTGTTACTGTCTGGCCTCCAATATTCCGACAATAACTTCCTTGTCTATTCCTTTGTGCTAAATTACTTCTTTGGCAAGGCTTCTTAAAAATCTTACTTCATTTTCTAAGTGCGTTCTACTTTTTGTTTACATTTGAATTTATTGCTGTTTCTATTGAGTTTGGAACCACTGCTCTTCAAATTTATATATGCCCTAGAATTATAACGCAGTGTCGTTTATGTTCTTTTCAATGTGGACATCATGGCCTGGAATTTAGATGCTTCTATTTGACATATTATCGTCGCCATTCCTTAAACTGCCAACGGTTTTGTCCCAAGAATTCGTTTGAAATTGTTTCATGGATTTAACTACCACCTCCCATAATGTACCAAACTGTGGCGCTACCGGCGGAATAAACTGCCACAACGTACCCATACTTGCACAGGAAACTTCTTATATTGTTCTAAATTGTTTCCCCAATATTTTGTAAGTCTTGTATCATCGACCTTTAGTAGTTTTAATTAAACTACGTCCTGCACAGTCAGTACTTGTATATGTGAATGGTGGATATGTATTTACTCTTGCTTCCGGTAACTGCCCCATTACTGCTGAGCTGTTTGCTCTGTACCTTACACATCTTACGCACTTGTTTATCGTTCTTTTGGCTTCACTTTTTGCGTTTATCACTCAATATCTCTCTCCAACATATCTGAGGGTAAAACCATTCCTTCCGTGCATTGTCGCCATGTGCGCCGCTTCAATGATGAAGTCTATCAACTTCCCATTTTTTTGCAGCAGAATTGAATGCTTTTGTAAAATTCTAATGTTGCATGCTCCAATTTTCCTCCCACTCTTATTATTCCGATGCTGTTCAAAAACCAATTATGGCTTAAAGATTTACTTCTTTTTGGTATTGATTTCATTATACTGAGCGCTTCGTATTCTTCATGTATATTTTTCTCCTATACGTTTTTTATTACTATTTCTAAAGTATCATGCATTTCTGTTGGCTGTAACAGGCATCTTTTTTGCCGGCATCTTTTCATCTTTTTCAACGCAAAGGAAACGGACTATGAGTTATGGAACCTGGAATATACAGGTTGTCTCCCAGAAAATGAACGAAATATTGTCTGAGATTAAAGAACAAAACTTGGATCTAGTGGTGCTAACAGAAACAA
>WYDF02268370.1:0-18361 GCA_009867245.2 Adranes taylori
ATGTGAAAAATATTAGAATGTACGGAGCTGAAAAAGATGAATGAAACCAAACACTACACCTTGATGATGTAAAAGAAAAACTCGAAAACAAGTGAAATAAGTGAGTACTTTCCAAATATTCTAAATATAATTTCGAATTCACACTATGCAGACATAGCAACGAGACTATTGGAATTATTATCAATAGAACTTAATAAAAACCGATAGAAAATTAAATTCTCAAAATAACTAAAACTGTGACTGTTAAGGGAAAAGTAAGAAATTGGAAGGACGCAAATAGAGTATTTAAAGCGGATAATTAGGCTGGAAAAATTGACCCCTGAGTAAATTATTACAAGAAATAAACAAATATTAATATCGAGGAAAGGAATCAAATCACTGGCAACATACAAGAAAAAGTGATAAATTAACAATAAAAGAAAAGCGTTTGGGAGAATAAAACGGTCGATAAAGATATGATCTGGGGTATCAGAATGAAAAAAGAGAAAGATTTGTCCCTGAAGGGAAAAGATATATTCTGTCCGTTGTTTGTTTTGTTGTAATAATTACAAGTTAAAATAAAGAAAAATCATAAGCAGAAAATAGTTGAAGCCAATTACTTGTAATATGTTATGGGATTAGGATGAAATAAGTTGTATAATAGTTATTTACCAAGCTGGTTGCATGTAGTTCATCTTTAATTAGAGATGAACCAAATTCTTGCTTCAGAGTTGCTTTTGTTGATGCATATAGCATTTTCTGTCTAACAACGGCAATATCCGGAACCCAATTAATAAGTAACCAGTCGTGGCCGAAATCATTCGTGCTGTCCAGCCTATACAAAATATAACAGGGTATTTCATCTTCTATTAATGGTTTTATTAATCTATCATAATCATCAGTATAGTTACTTAGACATTCTTTCCAAGCTGATAATACTAGTTGCTCTAAAAACAATGATATTATTCATTATGCAAAGTGCAAAAAATACAATTACCATTTTCTATTGAAATTTTTATTAATCTTATTGATCCATCCTTGGATTGAGCTACATATCTTTTAAGTTCGCTATTAGCTACAAAAAACAATAAAATAACTTTAATTTAGACAGCAATTTTCTTTGAACCTCACTTATACTCCTCAAAACCAAATCAAAAATTAGCAGCTGTTAATTTTTAACATAATTATTCCTTTATAAATGTGTATGTAATATATACTGCTTCGATAAGCCTATTAAAATACAGAAACTGACATTAAATTTAAAAAGCATGTTTTGTTTATTTACCTTGAATTCCAGTTTGGTGAGACATTATAAAAAAAAAATTTTAAATAAAATTTTTCTACTCTTCAAAATCCCTTAACCTAAAGATAACCTACAAACATTGACTTTGACATTGTCTTTGTTTTCTATGGGATTGGGCCGTGAGCTGTGCTTACGTTTTGTAATCATTTATTTATCAAAATGTTTTTTACAATCAGTTTTTAAATTCTAACTATTTAAATATTTATTTCTTATATTTCATTTGTTTAATCTCAAACAGTTACACAGAACTGGTATTACTGATTAAATGTCATTATAATGATAACTTATATCTACTCTTATTCTCTAATTTTATTCCTCAATCTAATGTGCTAAATTTCTATCGTATATTAATTTATTATAACCAAAAGTATTACTTTGAGGGGATTGCATCTTATCCCAGTTGAGTTGATTTGATTTTGTGCTTGTTGTTCTCGGTCTATTTTTGATGTTTGATGTATTCCTTTAATTTGGTTTTCAATTTGTTTCTGTTCCTGATTAATGTCACTTCTTCCGAAATTGAATTGTATTGTTACACTGCCTATGTGTTATATCCTTCCTCGGTTTGTCCGTATTTGGTTACATGGCAGTGGTTCTGTTGTCTGGTTTCTATATAATGAGTTTGTTTATTTCTCGTTAGTTCGGTCGATGATTTTACAGCTTTATTATTGATTTGGACACCGCGCATAATGACCTTTTCAAATAAAATAAAATTACATACAATACGGATATGTTTATTGATTTGCACGATACATTTGAAACAAAAGTTCCTGGACCAATCTTATCAGGCGGTAACAAATATATGTTTTGTTCATATAAACCAGCGATACTCAACCTGCGACCCGCCAAGCTTTTATGTGCGGCCCGAAACATTTTCATTTCCTTTTTTATGCTTACCAAAAATGTAGTCAATAAAATAACAATTTACTATTAGTGTTCAACACATAATTGTATTTTAATTTTGTATATACTTACTTGGTTTTCTCTGCTTTGCTTTGTGGTATTCGTTTTACGTACAAAAGAATGTCGTAAATTTTTGAGGAACAATAAAAAATATTTTACGGTACCTACTTCATTTAAACATAGAAACCATTTTTTCTTAGATGATATAATAATAGATTGAAATTGGTTATAATGAAAGTATAACTAATTTCAAACCGCGAAAAGAAACATAAAAATTAGTATCTCTCTTTAAAATCACTGCTCATATGTAAAATTAAAAAAATTACATTTCCATATACTCACAAGAGAAGAATATTAAGAAAAATGTGATTGGATCCGCCACCTCATCTTTTATGTACTGAAATTATATAGTTTTGCTATGTAGTACACAAACTTCAGCTGGTATAAATGCTATTTTATTAAGAAATATTTAATACCGTTCAGCTTCTTCTACAAATAACTGATCTTCTACAAATGTTAAATTCCCCCCTCCCTGAAACGAAATCTAAATAACCACTCAATTATATAACTTTTTATTGTTTTAGGAAAAGAAGTTGGTGAATGGAGTATGATATTTTAATGTATTATCAATTTGGGTATATAGTATTTACAATTATTAGTTAGTATATTTATCCATTTTATTATATTCTGAAAACGTTTATGTTCTAACTATTCTAAATATTTATTTCTTATATTTCATTTATTTATTCTGAAACAGTTATACAGAACTGGTATTAGAGATTAAATGTTACTGTAAAGATGCTGGTATTAGTCACTTCCATTCACATAAAATTATAATCATAAAATAAGGATTATTAAGAGAATTTATTTAAACCATTTAAGATGAGTCAGATTATGACATTTTTGGTTTTGCAACATAAGGAAAAGATTTAAATACTTTGTGTTTAAAGCTATACATTTTTATCGGAACAATATTTTTTCTTTTTTGTTAAGGTACAAAATTTTGATATATTTCCCTAAATGCGACGAAAAAAATTACGTGAAAGTAATAACCTAAAAGTGATTTTTCATGTTTATAAACATTTTTAAAAAGTCTGATATTAAATCAACTATCAAAGTTTATTTAAAGTGAAATACGAATTACTTCTATCCAAAATTTTCATGCTTATTATTTGCTTCTATGCTAAGATATAAATAATTCTATTAAATTATATGTAAGAATTCTGCATTTATTATTATAAATAACAAAAAAGATAGTATTATTTATGAATTTTTGTTAAATAGAATTTAGTGCATTAAATGGGAAGAATGGCGGGAAAGAAAGAAGGGTTACAAAATGTATGTATAGCAGATGCAAGGTACATTATTCGCATGTTCAAAATATATGCTTGCAGCATGTGTCAGCGAAAAGTTCAGCTTTATCTGTGAAGTTGTTTAGAATGTGACCCTGGTAATTTGTTAGATGGGATTTCGGAACAGGTTTGTTGACCCGTGTGTTGCTGGAATTTTTGCCAGAATTGTTTACCATTGCGGTAATCGAGTTTTGATGTGGCTTCAACCCAACACTCTTCCCTATACGCAATTATATTGCGCCGAACAAGAACATTGAATTGTTCCACTCAGATTTAATGGCAGGGTCCCTCTGTGCAATGTACCTACGATAAATTCGCCATTTCTCTCGTATGTTAATAATATCGGGAGGAAGAGGATGCCTATTGTATGATTTCAGATAAATTAGTAACAGTGGTGTCTATTTCAGAAGGGGTCTCATAGGTAAGTCAGAAGGGGTATTTTGTAAAATATTATTTTGAAAGTTTTGCCAATTTGCATTTTCAATATCACGTATAGTGATTTGTGATGGTGGGAAATAGGCGCTGAATCAAAGCTGGTTTTGACCAGAAGTGGATACTGCTCTGATGTGAGTGAAGTGCAGGCGAAACACTCTGGCTCAATAAATTGGATAAGAGTTTCGGTGGCCACTATATGATCAATAATTGAAAGGCCAATGCAACAGAATGTATGTTCTGTATTTCTGATACGTTGTAGTGGAAATTGTGTGAAACAATTAGTGAGAATTTCACCGTTTGAATTTGTTGCCTAGACGCCGAAATCCACGTGGCAAGCGTTACAGTCGGCCATAATTATTGCTTTCGGAAGAAGTGAGATGAATTGAAGAAAATCTTGAGAAATGGTTTTTGTGGATGGGTTATAATAAGAGAAGAAAGTGACTGTAAAATTTGTAAAATAAATGTTTGCAGCCACACACTCTAGATGTTGAAATTGTGTGGGAATGTGAAACTGAGTTCTAGCATAATTACTATAAATGGCCAAAGCGGTTCCTCTCATGCTACCTAAGCGACAATTTTGCTGAAATACTTTGTAATGTGAAATATTAATGTCGTGTTGAATTTTGGTTTTGGTAATAGAGAGGATATGCACTTTGTCGGATAAAAGGAGATTTTTAATACGATAAATTTTATGCCATACTACACATGCATTCACCGTTACAATCGCTAACTCCATTGAATTGGAATACACACGATTGAAACCGGGTTGTTGGAGAAGGATACGTAGGTTTCCCTACGTAGAAGATTGCGTGAGACTTGCCTGATTTTTTCCTGAATTAGGGAGCGTTTGTCAGGCAAAACATTAAGGAGGGTGGAGGTTAGGACCGGAATGAGGTCGTCTGTGTGGGCGAGAGGGTTGAGAGCCAGATCTTCCTCAGTCTTTTGTTCAGGGATTGGAGGATTGGGTGAGTCAATACACTTGGCGGGTGCAATCTCCTCAGGTTTATTGGGAGTTTCTTGCTTTTTGGGGCACTTGGTGGACCATACCCCATACCTGCCGCCGGAGTTGAGGCATTTAGGATGGTAAAGCACTTGGGATGGCAGGCCACTGGTAAAGCTCTTGGTGCATTGCTTTGGGGTTGATGTCGGGTTGTGGGATGGCTCCGCATGATAGAAGCGGCCATATAGATACAAGCCTCTGCGTAAAAGAGTGGCATGTCTGCTACGGTCGTTTGTGATTACACGGATCATATTGAGGAGCTTGTTTGTCTGCCGGGAAATGACTCTGAATACTATGAGGTCCTGAGAGCCTTCGGCTTCGTCGGTTTCGCAGGCCTTTTCCAGCTCGTGGACTGAGATGTCCTGGGTTACTTTGACAACAAGGGAGTAATAATGGTGCGTGGTTTTGTTGGCTGGCTGTGCGTTTCGGAAACGCGGTTTCAAAGTGATCTCACGGTGGCCTGGGAGTTGTTGGAGGGTTTTCTGGAGTGTCAAAAGAATGAGTTCCAAGGACATAATGAGCGCCGCCTTGTTGGCATTTACTTCGATGGCATTCACCATGTCCTTTAGGAGGGTTAGCTGGGTGAGCTGGAAGTACGATTTTTGTGATGAGTGGGAGTCTGGTATGTTCCTAACAACATACTCATAGGAGGATTGTTTTGGAGTTCCGGGGAAAACTCCCTTGCAGAGGAGTAAGAGGAGAGGTGTGAGGCTGGTCTGGTGGTTGTGTGTGTTAGGGAGCGATTGGTGGTTGGTTTTATTCATGGGAATGGAGGTTGGTGGATTTGCACCTTGTTACGCGTGTTCTCGGCGGGTGCGAAATCTGCAGACGAAATTGGTGGCTTTTTGAGCCTTTAATTTTGGATGGCTTTACGGACAAGCGGGGTCGCCTTGTTGGCGGCCTGTATGTGAAGAGTTAAGAACTTGTGTAAGCTCTAAATGGCTTTGGTCTGGTCCATTTCTGGGTCTAGAGTTTTTGGTGGTCCCAGCGGGCGAAGTTTTTTTGGTGGTGTTGGTGTTGGGGGGACCAGGGGTGGGGTTTATTTCATTGCATTAATGGTTGCTAGGTTAAATAAAGGCTGTTAAATATTATTTTTATTATTATTACACTTAAAACTTAAATCTACATACTTCGACTAAATTGAATATACAATGTATTTTCAAAATTTGTGTATTAATAGTATTCATTTCCGCTCTATTTTACTATTACTTCAACTTACATTATTAAATATGTTACCTATTACTGCGAATGCGAGAGTGTGAAACTTCAAAAATATTTAGGTGCAATACAACAGATAAATGCGAGTTTTAGAACTTTAAATACAAATGCCTGGAACGCTTAAATACGGTACCAGAACTGTTCAGCAGTTCAGAACAGTTCATGTTATCAAGTGGAAAACGACCATAGTGGAGTGAAGGAGTGATTGCCTAATGCAAAGTAGGTTGCATATGCAAGGAATGATTGCATACCCACTAACCGCTGCCAGGCCAGTACGCACCATTATTCAGGGTTGTTATTAAACAGAAAGTGTTTAATGTAAATAAACACTCTCAAAAATGTCAGGCACTGTATTAGAAAATTTAAGTGGTCGAAAATTGAGTATATTAGTATCCGTATTATTTATAATACAAGTGGCGTGTTTCTTAATTGGTGCTTTTATTGCTCCAGCTCCAGCAAGTACATTACCAATTCTTGCTACTGTTTGTGAGGATGATCAAGTAACAAAGGTACGTGACAAGAATGGCGTTGATCAATGGATTACATTAGATAATTGCAAGAAAATTGACATGGACTTTGATAAAATTTTAGAAGGTTCTACACCAGCTATAAAAAATTTAGTATTTATTATGCAAATGCCATTAAGAGGTATGGATTTTTCAAGGTGGCAACAGAATCTTGTAGGCATTTTACAAATTGATTTATTACATAAGAAAGATTTTAAAATTGATCCCCTATTGGAGTTAACATTAAAAACACGGTTAGCATATAGGAATAAAGATGATAAGGAATGGACGTATTACACACATGCTGAAGAAACACGTTTAATTGATTGTGATATTGATAATGAGGATTTAATGGATGGATACCCGTATAACTGTTCAACAATACCATTATTTGAATTGGGCTCATTGCATCACGATTCATATTTGTTAAATCTCCGCATAGATACGAATAAGAAACATAATTTTGGATGGATTCAAGAGATGCATCTTCATTTAATTCATATGAATGGTGGCTTTACAATAGTATGGTTTAGTATGAAAACTGTATTCTTTCCATTAGTTACATGTATTATGATATGGTTTTGGAATCGTGTCCATCTATTAACACGCACACCTGCATTATTAGAGTATATGTTAATTTATTTAGGAGGTACGCTGGCATTTTTAGATCTTCCTATCGAATTTCTTACATTAAAATTTGAAATGCCCTATATTTTATTATTGAATGATATACGGCAAGGCGTTTTTTACGCTCTTTTATTATCATTTTGGCTAGTTTTTGCTGGTGAGCATATGCTAATACAAGATACAGGCGAGATAAATTCATTAAAGAAATATTGGAAACATCTAAGCGCAATTCTTCTCGGTTGTGCATCTCTTTTGATATTTGATTTATGCGAAAGGGGTGTTCAGTTATCTAATCCATTTTATTCGATATGGGTAACACCATTAGGAACTAATCTTGCATTATCTTTTATTATTTGTGCAGGCATTTCCGCTTGCATTTATTTCATTTTTTTGTGCTATATGATTTGGAATGTGTTTCGTAATATTAGTATTAAACGTACGTCGCTGCCTAATATGTCATCGGCACGCCGTTTACACTATGAGGGTATTATCTATCGTTTCAATTTTTTAATGATGACAACATTATGTTGTGCTGCTGTCACAATAATTTCATTTATATTGAGCCAGGTGAATGAGGGTCAACATAAATGGGATGATAATATTAATATTGAACTGTCGTCTGCATTCTTTACTGGCGTTTATGGTATGTGGAATGTCTATATCTGTGCAATGTTAATATTATATGCACCTAGCCATAAACAATGGCCAACGACGGGCTCAATTTGTGGACGTGGTGATGATGCTGAAGAGATTGAATTTAGTCGTTTACGTTCCGATAATATGATGAATACTAATGAGATCTCATCTCTTACTTCATTTGCTAGCAAAGCAGCTATTGATTAAAAATAATTTTAAATAATATTTATCGCAGTACGTAACATAGTAGTGGATCCGGCCTCAGACAATGCTAGGATCAGGGCGATCATTACTGGCCCCTGAAGCATGATATAAAACGGCTCGCTTTTTTATCGTACAAAATTTATTTCCACTCTATGTACTCATTTTTACAAAGGCGATCCTATAATAACATCGATGAATAACATTATGAGACAATTATACCTGATTTTAATTTAAAAGCACGTTTTCGAGGCCCCTGTATCCCAACACTGGTTTTTTCAGATATGTCTGTCGGTGTCTTCAAATTAATTAACTCATGCCGGTTTAACCGATTTTATTGAAATTAGGTGCAAAGATATACAATTTTTGCTGTCATGTCTATAAAATTTGTGCTCTAATGCTAGGTTTAACTACTTTGAGGAGTCTATGCCAGTGTTCTCTAACTAATTTTATCACACTTCACTCGGTTAATGCATATTATAAGGATAGTTACCTCATATACATGATCTATCAATACATTTTTGCTTCTTATTAGTGGCTAGGATATCGCACTTTGAGAAATACTGTAACTGAAATAACTTTACAATGATATATAGGGTATACATTCAATTTTATACAATTTTATTATTTTTAATATCTACCTACTTAATAATTATAACAATTTAAGAATATGACGTATTTATACATTTTTAGGGACAATATATTCAGTATTATATTATTGTGATTTCTTTTTATATTATATGTCATCTTTTTTTAATATCTGATATATTCGCTGGTAAATAAATTTTTATAGAAAATATAAGACCTATTTTAACTATTTTGTTTGAATTGCGTTCTAAAATTGTACTAAAACTGTACATAAAGTACTAGAATTAGGTAAAAAAGAAATTTTCTACCTGGAAGTGCTGGTTTCCGTGCTGTAACCAGCTCGGTAGGCACATTGAGTCTGTTGAAAGGGCATCTGAATTAGAATCCCAATCTCAAGATAGACGGATGAAGGTTTGTAAACATATAAATTCTTGCAATATACACAAAACTGCGTTTATCCAATTTTAATATTTGTAATAAAACACAACGTTGCTACCTCTAAAACAAAGGCTTGACTATTACTAGATGTTAGAGTTTTGTAAAGTTAAGCAGCAAAATGATGAATATGAAATAGATCAAGGCTTAATTCGCTGACGGAATCGCGACTTGCAGGGCTGCAGTAAGTTCTCTCATAAAATATATACTTAATATATTTAATAGAAATAAAGAGTAGTAAAAAATTCGGTATCTTTTTTTTTAATTTGATAATTTTGTTGGTACTACAGATTATGTATGTAGGTATATATACCTAAAGAATATAACACAAATCAGTGCAGCTGTGTTAAAAATAACAAAGTATGTATGACGTATTACCGTAGCATTTCCAATCTCATTGGTATTAAAAAAAAAACTAAACAATATAATATTAAATATACTTTATATATCGCTCAAAGAACCAGGTGTTGTCGGACTATCAACATTACTTGATGAACTTCCTATATTTTCGCACGCTTCAAGAAATAAATCAGGATTTACCATTTCCATTACACGCCATGCCAAACCTTTACCTAAAATTCAAATTTTATATTTTTATGTCATAAAAATGATTAATATTTTTCTACAATATTAAAAATATTGGTATGAAAATTATCAATTTCAAAGTCTTCAATTAGTGTCCCAAAAAAATTGCATCCCTTTACTAATATCAGTTTTACTGGTGCCATACCTGTACGATGGATTACGCACAGATAAAGAGAAAAATTACTGATTGTATGTAATAATTAACTAAAATATTAAATAATAAATGTATCTACCGGTAACAACATTATCCTTGATGATTTCGGAATTCTCACAATATTGCAATATCGCTTGTCTTAGATTTTCACATTTGCATTGATCGGCTAAGAGAAGTATATTTGGTACATTGGCCGGAGTTAAGTTTTCAAATAACGCACGTTCACAAAGCGCTTGTAATCCAGCCATACAAAACTTTATTGAAAGTGGCAATAATCTCGCTGCATTCATTTCAATATTATCGACTTTATCAGTATACATGTAGCGAACAATCTCTTGAACAGTTGTAAATGAGATTTCATTTAAATCTAGTTTATGCAACAGATTCTAGAAAAAAAGTTATAAGGACCATTGAAACGTTATAAATAAAACAATATATAATAATTCATTCTTCCAAATATATAAAAAAAGAGAAACTTTAGAACAAGGTACAAAGAACATCAGAAAGTTTTCAGAAAACAATACACTGTTATTCTAGCAAAGCATGTACTAAATATCAGTCACACATACGTAATAATGAACAAACAAATACAATGTAAATCTGACGGTCTGTTAAATCCACTTAGAATCTTATATAAGAGACAACATAACTAACAATTACAAAACAAACACAAATATAACAAACTAAAAAAATTAAGAAATACATTACATCGCACGCATATATAGCTAAACAAGATAAACTAAATAACGGGTAGACGTGGAAATGAACACCAAATGATAAGAACAACCAGCTTACGAATGAGATTTTATTTCGAAACATTTGTTACGGGTGGATTAGGTAAATACTCATTAATTTGAATTACTAGATTACGGATTACACATTGAAAAAAATCTTCAAATAATGGAGCAACAAATTTTAATTATTAAATCACTTACTGGTCTTGTGGCATGATGATATGGTATAAGCATAACAGCCAACATTGGGCTTCGAGCTTTTATTATTAAACTATTCGCATATAGCTCAGTTTTTAAATCACCATATTCTATGGAATCATTCGAAATAAGTTCAGTAATTTTCCCATCATCCTCACCTGATGATTCCTTCTCCATATCCAAATGCGTACCGCAGAAAATTATAGTGTCAATATATTCGTTACTCGTTTTCTGTAGAATTCGTGCCAAATCTTGCGAAAGAGAATGTTTCTCTTCTTCCGAACCAATTATCTGGATTTTCGTCATTATTGTTATATTCTTATCTATAATATATAAATATATTAAACAAAGTTTAAATTTAGTATTATCTTTTCCTTATTTATCTTTCCTATACCAAATATAGACAGAATGTATTAGCCAACAAGAATGAATAATTTGACATATTCACCAAAAGTTAGTATATCTGAATTATCCATGTAATTAATATATGTTAACGTAGATAGCTCTCTACGTAAACGAAAAGTATAATTTTGTATTCTGAGTGTAAATTTAACATTTATGAAAATAATATAGAATACTGTTGGATAGATGGTTTTGTTGATGGGAGAGTTTATTTACATTACATATAGTAAATCAGTTTTTTTCTCAGCCGATTCTCCATTTCTGTTTTTCCAAAGAAAACTTTAATTTTTTACTTGAATCTATTTGTATATATGAAATTTGCCAATATAACACAGAACACTATTTTCCCACCTGTCCTCTCTAAGTGGGTCTTGCACTATCTTTAGGTTACATTATTGCTATGTTGGTAATTTTAATTTATATTTATGTTGAAAGTCTAAAAATTTTAAGGGCTATTTAAATGTAGTAGTACATAAAATAGTTTATTTAGTAGGGCAAAGCAACCAGATTAACACTCCTCCAAAATTGAGATAATCCCATTTTGCGCTAGTGTTTCCACCACGAATTGCATAAAGTACCCACAATCAAATACGTTAACCCTTTCAAAGTTACTAGTACTTAACAGATATTTGTACTAGATTATTATTGAAACAAAATTGCCTATTAGGGTGCTACAAATGTTTAAGAAGTAGAAATCATGTAAGAGTAATAAATATAATACATTCCATAAAAAACTTTATTTGACTTGGTTCATAGTTATAATGCTTAATTTTGTCAGTAACTAACAACTCCAAACTTATGGTGTTTTGGCCATTTGTAAGTCAATAAAATAATAATTTACTAATACTGTACAACACACAATTGCATATGCATTATATATACCACTTAGTTGGTTTTTTCAGTTTTGGTAAGTGCTTTTCGTTTTACGTATAAACAAAATGTCGTAAATCTTTGAGGAACAATAAAAACTATTTTACGGTACTCCATTTAAACATACAAACCCCTTTTTCTTTGATGATATAAGAATAGATGTTCATAATAAAAGTAAAAAGAATTTCAAGCTGCGAAAAGAAACATAAAAATTAGAATCTCTCTTTAAAATCACTGCGCATATGTGAAATAAAAAATTACATTTCTATACACTTACAAGAGAAGGAAATTTAAAAAAAATCGTAGATGGATCCACCACCTCATCTTTTATATACTGAAATTCACTAGTTTTGCTATGTAGTACACAAACTTGAGCTGATATAAATGCTATTTTATTAAGAAATATTTAATATCATTCAGTTTCTTCTACAAATGTTAAATTCTCCCCTCTAAAACAAAATCTAAATGACCACTTAATTATATAACTTTTTTCTTGTTTTAGGAAAAGAAGTTCCTGAATGGAGTATGATATTTTAATGTCTTTCCAATTTACGCTGAATGGACTGTGAAATTTTTAATGTATTTTCAATTTCCGAATATAGTATTTACAATTATTAGTTAGTACATTTATTTACAGCATTTTATTATATTCTGAAATAAACAATATTTTTGAGTAATTTTTAATCAGGTTCCTTATGAACTTTTATGCTTTTATGACCCTTTATTGATCCTGTATATGACCTGGGAAAAAATTAAATATTTTAGGTCAAATTTTTTTAACACTCATTCACATAAAATTATAATCATAAAATAAGGATTGTTAAAACAATTTAAACCATTTAAGATTTTAAGATCATAAGATTATTTAGATTATAACAATGTTGGTTTTGCAATATTAACCTAAGTTAATTCATTAATAATACTATCTTTCTTGTTATTTATAATAATAAATTCAGAATTCTTACCTATAATTTAAAAGAATTATTTATTTGTTAGCATGGAAGCAAATAATTAGCATAAAGTTTTAAAATATAAGTAATTGGTATTTCACTTTAAATAAACTTTGGTAGTTGATTTAGTATCAGACTTTTAAAAAATGTTTATAAACATTAAAAACAGTTTTAAGTTACTAGTTTCACGTAAATTTTTGTCGCATTTAGGGAAATATATCAAAATTTTGTACCTTAATAAAGAAGAAAAAAAAATAATTTTCCAATAAAAGTGTATAGCTTTAAACACAAAATATTTTAATCTTTTTAAGGAAATGATTAAAATAGTTTGTGTTTACAACTACACATTTTTATTGGAATATTATTTTTTTTTTATTAAGATATAAAATTTTGATATATTTACCTAAATGCGACAAAAAAATTACGTGAAAGTAGTAACTTAAAAGTGTGTTTTCATGATTATAAATATTTTAACAAAATTACTAAGTACTTCTATCCTAAAATTTTATGCTAATAATTTGCTTCTATGCTAAGAAATAAATAATTCTATTAAATTATAACACAATTAAAATAATATTATTAATAAATTTTTGTTAAATAGAATTTAGTGCATTAAATGGTAAGAAGGGCGGGAAAGAAGGAAGAGTTACACTTTTAATCATACACTAGGAATATATTTTAAACATTCATACGATATTCCAGTAATGTTATAATATTATATGCATAGCACATGCAAGGCACATTATTCGGATGTTCAAAATACATGCTTACAGCATGTGCATAAGACATCAGAAAGTGACCCAAAGTAATGTGCAGAGAACATACTTAGCACGAATATTTCACATTCAGGAATGTTCAATGAACATTCAATATACTTAAAATCATATGCGTAGTTTATGCTCAGAATTGTTGTGTGCTACCTGGGTATAGACAGCTTTCAAACTAAAAACATACAAGGTGTTACTAAAATGTTTTATTGCTCAAACAAGCACTCAGTAGATTCCAAAGTTTAAGCTGTTGAAATACACACCCCGTAGTGTTGTGTGCGTTTTCGAAGTACTTTTTTCTCATTTCCATAGACACGATTCGGGTGTATTTCTTTTCAGGGTAAACTATTCCGAATATGAATTGTATCTTTTTTAACTCGATCAGTTCTAAGTGAATATAACATCATCGGATTTAACATCAGTTTAGTTGCTTACGCACAGTCTTTCGATGTAAAACATATGTGGCAAATTTTTTTCAAGAAAATGTTGAGACTTTTGTATAAAAAAATACCCACATATGTTCAATTTTGATTAAAAAAAAAGAGTTTTAAATAAAATCGAGTGTCCTACTTTTTACAGTTGATCTTGACTTTTTATGTTTTTAGAGTTTATCCAATATATTTTAAAATTTGAATTGAACTAACTTTCGGTAGATGCATAATGCAAGGTAGTGAAATATGTGTACTAAAAGTGGGCTGCTAGTGTAAAAACTTATATTTGAGAAAATTTGAATTGGTGGATTTTAGAAATATATTGAAACATTTGTCACTACATACAGAGAATACACCTGCGCACCAAGTTATATTCCATTGGATTCACCAGTTCAAGACAAATACTGCACATGCGCCCAGATATTTCTTCAAAACCAATTTTTGAGTTCAGGAACTTCCAGAAATCAAAGTCTCGGAATCAAAAATTTGTATGAGTCCTACATGTTTTATATGCCACTATCCATAAGAACATATATGCGCAGATGAGGGCACATAAGTGAATGATGGTCACATTAGAACATTTTTTTTGCATAATCACCTTTCTGCTCATAAAGGATGTGACCCATAATGAAAGAAGACAAAATGGTTGACGAAATTCGCCACTCAGTTATAATTCTATAAGACATTCAATTTAAAAGTTATTGCCGTTATTAGGTGACATATTTACAAACCTTTCTCTACATGTCGTTCATGTATTCCCAAACTTTTATATCCAATCGATAATAATTCCTTTGTATTTTGTAAATTCAATACCATATTTGAAATGGGACAAAATTCCCAACATTTGATTTCAACATCCCAAACGCCGAATTGAAATCGAACTCTCGCCTGTGTATTGGTCTCCGTTTCACAACCAATTAAAGTTAAGCAAACAACGAGGGGATTCAGTATTTTTTTGCCATTCGGTCCTACAAATAGTAATAAATATAATATGAATATATTAGACATTAGTAGAATGCGGAAATCAGAAATATTGGTTCGGATCCCGAACTGAACTTATGGCAAACTTGACGCCAGTGACTACTTTTCAATTTCATGAAAAGTATTTATGTACAATAGTATAATATTAAAGTATTTTATTTACTTTCAGTATTTCAATGAATCTCTTTAAAATACTTTTCATTTTCATAAAAAGTAAAAATAGTATTTTCAATTGCTGTTATCACAATTTAATTAAAAGTTCCAACACTGCGGTAATGGGAGTAATTATATTTATTAATTACTTTATAACAATATATTAATTGCTTTTAGTATTTCAATGAAAGTTTTTAAAATACTTTACATTTTCAAGAGGACTATTTAAGTAAAAAAAAAATGGTATTACTTTTATCAAAATTTAATTGAAAAGTATTTTAAATACTTTCTGAAAGTAATTGTTCCAATACTGCGGTAATGGAAGTAATTGTATTGATCAAATACATTATTAAAGTATTTTGATTACTTTAGTATTTCAATATATGTTTTTACAATACTTTTCAATTTTCATGAAAAGTATTTATGTACCCAAAATTTTCAATTACTTTTATCACAATTTAAATGAAAAGTATTTTAACTACATTTTAAAAGTAAATGTTCTAACACTGCGGTATTGGGAGTAATTGTATTTAACAATTACATTAGTATAGTATTTTAATTACTTTTAGTATTTCAAATAATGCTTTAAAATACTTTTCATTTTCATAAAAAGTAATTATAAGTATTTTCAATCAGTCTTATCACAATTGAATTAAAAAATATTTTAAATACTTTTTACAAGTAATTGTTCCAGCACTGTGATAATGGGAGTAATTGTACTTATCAATTACATTATTAAATTATTTTAATCGCTTTTAGTATTTAAATGAATATCTTTAAAGTACTTTTCATTTTCATGAAAAGTATTTAAGTACAAAAATATTTCAATTACTTTTATCACAATTTAATTAACATACTTTAAATACTTTTTAAAGTTATTGTTCCAACATTGCGGTAATGGGAGTAATTGTATTCAATTACATTATTAAAGTATTTTAATTACTTTTAGGATTTCAATGAGTCATTAAAATTCTTTTCATTTTCATGAAAAGTATTTAGGTAGAAAAATATTTTCAATTATAATACAAAAAAACGGCGCTTAGCGAAATATTAGCGGTGTTGATAAAGCAGAATTTAAATGAGGTGATAAACTAATAATACGGAAAGCGGCGGAAAATGCCGGTAACTTCAAGCACATCAGCTTAGTATGTACGCAACGTCACAATTTGAACTGACGTGGCTGTTGTACTAGTGGTTTACAGTTTAGTGCGTAGGAAAGCGGTTGCGGTAAAAGGTTGTAACAAAGCTACATAAACACACATGTCTGACATGCATATGGTCTATCATCGGTACAACGGAGAGAGCTAATCGTATACTAATCGCAAACGTATACTTCACTGTTGGTCGCTAGCAGGTGATCGGTGATGTATACTTGAGCGGTGATGTCTACTTGTCGGTGATGTCTACTTGTCTACTTGAGACCAAACTCTCTTCAAAATGCTCAAAGCGGGCTTATTTGTAGGCCGGGGGAACAGAAGTTAGAAGATATAATATACAATTCATCTGTGCGCACTAGCAGCAGCGGCAATCAGTCATCTTTGCTTTGATACATTATTCGTAACGTTTGGTTTTACGTATGAGCGGTACTAACTATCTCTCTCTCACATGTGCCGGTATATATGCATTCATAATACTTTTAACACAATTTAATTGACAAGTACTTTTAACACCTTTTAAAAGTAATAGCTCCAACACTGCAGTAGTGGGAGTAATTGTATTTATCAATTACATTATTAACACTTTTAATTATTTTTAGTATTTTTATAAAATACTTTTTATTTTCATAAAAATTAATTAAATGCAAAAGTATTATGAATGTCTTTAAAATACTTTACATTATCATGAAAAGAATTTAAGTACAAAAATCTTTTCAATTACTTTCAGATGTAATTGAAAAGTAATCGTACCGAAGCTGGAAAGATGCGTCTTTAGAACATATAGAACTTTAATACACTTTAATTTCTTAATTTAATTTAAGTTAATTTAAGTCTCAATCATGTACGGCAGTTCAAAAATATTTCTGTTAAATGTACAATTATTGAATGTATAATTATTGAGAAGGCTCGATTGAGCGGTGCAATTGCGTAGACTCAATAACAAATCGCATTAACCGTTTTCTAGATTTTTTTATGCTGAAATTGTAAATTTTACTGTGAAATGTAAAGTTACTGTGAAGTTATTGTAAAGTTACTGTGAAATACCTACTACAGCCTTTCGCTTTTCACTTATATTAGAAGACAGTAGCTAGTTATTCTGAAACGAAATTTATGAAATACAAGCACTTATACCGTCAATCCATTTTTCATACGCTGAGTGTTTCTAGTTAATAAATTCTTTGAGATGGAATTAATATCATAATTTCTCCCAATTTGATCTTACCTGTCCAGAATCGAATTGACATTTTCCATAATGTTGTAGTTCCATTTACGGAGCACCGAAACATCGGACTATCTAAAGACGTCTTATGAGCTACAGTTTCATGAAAATTATTGATTTTCCATAACTTTCTAAATACTATATCGGATGCAAAAGGAACTTCCAGCTCTTCGTCAATCCTTCCCGCACCATGGTCGTAAGACTCACTTGGTTCGGAATGTTTTAAGGTCTTATGAGAATCTAAAAAGTCACATCTAAAAATTACAATTGTAAAAACTATTGGAACAATATTTTATAATTATTAGTCACAATGAAAATATATTTCTTTTATAATTTTTGTTTCCAGATTTTACTTCAAAACTCTGAAATATGGGATGGTTTGAACCACCAATCCCCCCTTTACTTCCTTAAGGCTCTGCTTATTAGGATAGGCTTTTGTTAAAGTCAGGGGGACCCGCAAAAATAATATGGCTGCTTCGATTTTAATCCGATTATAAGGGTCAAACGTTGATTTTGTAATTTTCTGTCGACATAAATATAGTAAACCAACGAAATAATCTTTTTCTAATAAATAATTTTT